>VYXB01000625.1:4993-183493 GCA_013397135.1 Pachyramphus minor
ATAATATACATAATACTATATATATAATACATTTATATCATTGATAATATAAATGTATTATTGGACACTTGTGTACTTCGGAAAGAAATGATAATCTACCTGATACCCCATTTGGGTTCTCTGCAGATTTATTTGGAGCACATACTCTTGATCAGCATGCAATTTGATCCATCTTTTGTCATCTCGTGTGTCTGTTGTCAAAGAAGGAACAGGTACTTCATTCTGTGGCTGAACCGAGTCATCCCAACTGCCCTTAATGCTCAGACTGATGTTTAGAATTGGCAAACGGCACAAGAAATTCCAAGCCTGTAGAAAAAACAGATCCCTGTGGATTACAGGACCATCTACACAATCATTGCCACTGTAACAATAACAATTCAATTTGCAGTCTACATATTTATTCTGTATTTTTAATTGTGTATTAGAATATCATATATAATCATATGACTCTCAATCATAAGCATAAAATACTTTTCATTAATCTCTTATGCTACTTTTTTCTTAGCAAATAAAACAAATGTGAAACTCCTCATGCACGTTACACATGCCTCACTAAGACTACTAATGTCTGAACACAGGAAAAATTCCTTACCTCTTCCGATTAAAGTACTTTTTTTCCCTATAAGCCACTTAAAAACTAGTATAATTAAGTTTTAAATTAAACTTCCTTAGCATAATCCATAAAGTACAAGCCACTGCAGTGCTAATTAGCAATAGGCAAACCTCAGAGAGTTCAGAGGATCAGTTCAGATAATTAACCAAAAATTCAACTGCATATCCAAAGTTATCCCTATTTTTTTTAGGTTTTCCTCATGAACTCTCCTTCTTAGCATCCTCCTGAGGAATTTTAAGTCTCTGTGGTTTCTGTTGAACTGCAACGGGTCCTCAACTTTCTTCTATCCTTGTGCAGAGAACTGTTAGAGGACACAATTTGCATAGTTGAATATGACACTCTCTTGACCTTAAAAAGGCATCCTGAATATGCAGCCCTAAGTATCTCTCATCTTGGTCTCTATCAGACACGGAAAAACATCTCTGAGAAGCTGTGACAAAAATGGAAGGGAGCAATGCAGGCTTTCATTTAGTAAATAAGAAAATCAGCATGTTCACTCAATGAAATTTGCTAGGAAAAAGACATGGGATTGGATTGGAGGCTGTGATTTGTGGCCTTACTATGAAAAAAATAGATGAGGCTGGCACTAGAGGAAAAAACCCAAAAGACCAAGAACCACCCTCTGCCCTGATGATATTCCCTTCCACTCCCAGAACAAAACAGGAATCAGCATATATGAAAAGCTAGAGGGTGGGAAGTAGACAGAGAAAAGAAGAATTTTGGTACAGAGCCATCATATGCTAAAATGGGAACTTGTGGGCATGAAGAGGGTAGGCATTGTCACATACTATCATGGGACAGTAATGTTTTATCTGGAAAAACACTAAAGCATATTTTATTTTTTAAGTATTGGTTTGACCATCTTGTGTTTCAACAGAATGCATTTTCATTTAGATGGTGCTTGATGTGTCTGATTACTTTTCTGTGCTGGAAGGCCCAGAGCCCTAATTAAAGCTCAGTTTGCTTCTTGCAGCCATCATTGCCACGAGTCATACTGACAATAATAGTATATGTCAATACATAATAAGGGTAAGCCAGCCTAAGGTTGCACTGCTGTGGTGCTGTCCCTCTCTCCAGTGTCTTCCCCACCAGCTAGCTGTCCCCTCTCCATCACTGGTATGTTGGTATTACTGTGCTGGGATTGTGCACCGAGATAGATCATCTTGCTAATCATTTTGGTGACAGCATGAACTTAGATCAGTGTAAAACTGATCGTGGAAGCATATTCTCTAATCCTGTGACTCTGAATAAGCACGAACCTCCAGTGCCACTGAAAGAAGTAGTCCAGCCTCCTCCCCTGCTGGCACAAGCATTCACGTAGCCACTTGGCTACAGGCCATTTTGACTGTCAGTGAGAGGGTTGATATGATCCCTCCTCCTCCCCTGTCCCCAGATGCTCATTCCCACCTCCTCGCCTGAACCAAACACAGCGTTTGCGCAGCTGTGCGGTGAGCTGGGTCAGGGGAGGTGAAAACGGCACGGGGAGGGCAGGACTGCCTATTTAGGCTGCAGCACAGGCTTATTTGGATTAAAATGGCTGCATTATCAGGGCCCGGCTGAAATAAATGAGAAAACTGATTTAAGCTAAAAACTAATCTCTCTCTCTCTCTTTCCTCTTCCGTGTGCTGCATGAACAGCTGTGTCTGTTCAAGGGAGAAGGTGGGGAGGGCCAGCTGTGAACGCTCAGGACCTGCAGTGAAAAAGCAGGGGACACAGATGAATTGCACTGATATTCTTAACGGTGCCTGAGCTAAGAAAGGACAGGAAAATTGTAACAGAAACTAAACAGCTAGAACTTTACATGAAAATATATCCCTCTCTGTCCCAGCTCTGAAATGAAAAGGGGAAAAAAAGGCAGCACTTTGAGGAAGGATTAAAAAACACACTGACATTCTTGATGAATTAATTACTGCGAGGATTTTGATACATTTAACAAAAGACTACTAAAATCACCTCCACCAGATCACACTGGATGACAACTTGAATAGTAACATCTCAACTGGCAAATGATTTTATGTTTAATGTAAAGTTTTTAGAGAAGAAACTTACTGTAGAAACTCTATAGAGCTACTCTGTGAGAGTCTCTGTGCATCCAAGCAGTTTACTTCTGCTGTGCTCAGGTGCTGTGCACCCTAATATATGCCAATCTTTTGTTATACTTTAGATTTCATTGAACTTGAAAACTTTTATGTGTACTCTCTCAGAGGACAAGACCTGTCACAAATATGTTAGAACAAAGTTTCATTTCAGCAGAGGCATTAACTCCTTTAGTAGGGTTACCTGTAACCTTCCCCACAGTCTGGTGAAGACTCTGATTTGGGTTGGTTTACACCATACGACTCGAACACATACTATTTTTCAAAGGCTGTCATGTCCTCATGTAGCTTGCACAATGCAAACAAACTGAAGTAACTCTGAGTAACTTTTTAATTAGATAAGAAAGTAGATGTAATATGTCATCCAGTCATTAACAGTTGGATTTGATGACGTTAAAGGTCTTTTCCAATCTAAAGGATTCTATGACTCCTTGATTTTACAAGCCCTGTGTACCTGAAAATTAAAGGCCAAGTTAAAACTGCTTGATCATTGATACAGTATGAACAGTAGGCTGTCTTTTTGTCATCCATGCAACATGGAGAAATGAAGAAATGTTTTTCTCACCAAGGAAAAAAGTCAAGTAGTGGCAGCTGAAAAATGAAAAGAAGATTATAGAAACACAGATACTTCCAGAATAAAAGTAGATAAAAAAGTAGATAATACTACAGTAGGGATAATATTTATTTTGAATATTGAAGTTTCAATAATATCAATAATCTTTCAATAATATCAATATCAACGTAATATTTTAAAAGGTGCCTAGTGTCTAAGTGACTTAGAAACTGGAAAAGATTTGTTAGATATATGATTCAGAATGAATCATTGAAACAAACATAGAGCTTTGACCAAAGATTGGGGTTAGTCTAAATAGTTTTTGAATTTAGGCTTTTAAAGCCCCCTTGACTGCCAATGAGGTTTAGAATTACAATGCTAACTTTTGGAAAATTAAACTCCCATGTCACTTAGTTATTTTTTGACAATTTTACTGGGGTTTTTTTGCTGTATAGGAGGACAAAAGCACATATTACCTTCTTTTAAATATGTCAACAGGCCCAATATGTGCATGTACATATATACTATATGTTTACCTACCAAGCCCATAGGTTTAAATCATAATCACATAAGAAATTCTTCATGAACCTTTGGCAACATGATTAGTATTTTTGCCAATAATCTGTCTCCCCAGGACCTAGCCTAATATTCCAAATCCATGAACAGCTTCAAGAGTGTCATCTAAAAAATTAATTATCAATCTGCTTAAAAGGCATTTTCTTCTTTCCAAATGTGAAATTTCTTCCTTTTCCTCCCTGCCTGAAATTTATGTAAAGCTCAGACAGTTCTCACCAGTTTCCTGCTAGTAACAGGTTTAAGATATGGGTTCACTTTCAGTGACAATAAATGGTTTGTTAGGAAAAGAATGTTTTTGGCAATTTAGTGGCATACTTCCCACTTTATTTGACTGTTCATGTCTGGTGCCAGAAGGTTAGGCTTAAACTCTGCACTCTGATATTCTTTTTTTATGGAAAACATATCATACAGATGCCTTTATTATTAAAGAATTTTTCTCTCTGTTGGCTCCTGCCTATGTGAGCAATGAAAGATTACCTACGAAGACACTCAACAGGCAGTCCTAATATGAATTTTAATTCTGTGCAAGTTACTACAATAGTTTTTTTTCCTGAAGAAAATACTGTAAAGAATATACCGTGTTGGTAAAAAGGTTTTCATATTTGTAATGACCTACACAATATAGTCATGGCTTTGTTATTTCCAGTATGGCCATTCCCAGCTAATGGAATAAAACTTTCTTCTTATATGATGCCAAGACATTATGTTTTTCCCTCTTATATGCATCTGTATTTACAAACATAGACATATAGAGGCATAGAGTCATTCACAGTGTGAATGTACACACCACATACACACAACCTATTTTTGAAGAAACTGCTAAGACATTTCAATACCAGCCAAACATATTTATCTGAGGATTAATCTTCATCTATTGAATCAGACGAGAACACTGCCATGCATACAATTATTTAATTAGCAGCCAAATCCTCTGCCAGTCAGCAGCCGTTCCAGGCATACTGATGGGCCAGTAGATGCAAATCTCACAGTAGTACTGCTTTTTCTCATTACTACTGCAATTAGCACTTAAATTGATGCTTTAAACATACTAATTTCTGGAATAATTCAGGATTTGTATGTTACCTGGGATCGCCTCACTGCAGAGACGACACCAGATTGCTACGCAAATTGAAGCACTTTTGAGCCAAATAACCATCATCATATCAGACAGAACCAATTTGCATTTGCTTTTAAAGATAACAGAATGGCAATTTATGCAAATAAATTAACTAAGTTTACTTCTGAGTTGTCCCTGAACTAATTATAACAATGTTCTAATTTTTTATCACATCTAAAAGTTGGACTGAAATCAATGTGTATTATGTTAGAAATCTGTTGTTAAAGGAAGCCTTTTTTTGATGTCAATATATTTTCTTAATTCAAAATTTTGATGTTAATTTGGTTACAAATGCAGATGTCTGTTATAGATGTTTAAGTACTTTTCTTCTTGTTTGCATACCAGTAAAAGATTTAACTGAAGATGAACAGTCAAACACAGGACATATTGTTGTCCTTTTAAATATTCAAATAAAAAACATTTGAAGTATAGCTTTTGAAGTTTTCATCTTTCATACATTTATTTCAAATCAATAGGTTTAGAATGTGATGAATGCTATGGAACATAGTGTCCTTTGCTGGGAATGGCTTGAAAATCAAACTGAAAATAAGACTATAGCAGCTTGAACTATTTTGTAACAGTATTTTTTTTCTCTCCCCTATGAAGTGTGAAATTTTCATCTCCTTTTTCTGTTTCAAATAGAAAATGAGTGCTGGATCTTTGACTAAGAGTATTCTCAGAAAAAACTGTGTTTGACAGACCACTTTAGAAACCAGCTACGATGACATTTGCAATGCATGTATTCCTGGTGCAGAGCTGGCTATGAAAAGGTAGATAACACTCAGCAGATTGAATGACCTAGAGAAGCATCTTTACAGCAGAGAGATGTGGTAATATTAGCCATAAACCAGACTCTGTTACTGGCTAGCAGGGAATAAATGAGAATACTATTAAAAAAACAGGCAGTGAAGAACCTTTGTAACGCTAGCAGTACCTTGAAATTAGAGCAATGATGTGTTGCACTTCATACAGAACATCACGTGATATTTACTGAAGGGAAGTAGAGAGAGTATTTCTTTTCCTAAGTCCTTTTCCTTTCCAATCACATTGATAATAATCATGAACAGAAAGTGTTACCTGTGAAATGTGCGCTGTTTGCAACTCACTGTCCAAAATGGAAGCAAAAACATTCTCTTTTCCTTCACAGGCAGCCATTAGTTCAGGAAGACACTCGATAGGTCCTTGGTAACCTCCACGCACACTCTTCCTTTGGCCTTGGCTCCACTTCCTGATACAGACAGAAAAACATATGCCCAGGGAGGGAAAGCAAACATTTGTATCCAGTTGTTTTGGTGGTAAAACTCAATACTGGTTTCTGTTATTAAAGGTTGGTCATTTATTTTTGGTTACCATTAATTACTGCATCATCTAGGCATCTATAGAGCTTATCATTATCTATGATGTTAAGATGGATACTAATGTAGTTTTATAATGGATTAAAATAAAGAGATAATTAACATACAGAGTTAGATTTGTTAGGACTTGGAACCCTTCCAGTGATCTCTTTTTAATTTGTCTGGAATCACAGTTCTCAAAATAATCTGTGGGGGTTAATTAATCAATGAATATTGAAAACAGAAACAGAAAATCCATTCGGGAAAGCATCACTGTGAAAGAAAGAGTTCTGCTTCTGATTTATTAATGAACATTCTCAGGCACAACAATGACATTAAAACACAATCAGCAGTTGGAAGTGGAAAGAAATTGCAAAACTGTTAATGCTTAAAAGTATTACATACCGAAAAAGGTAAAGATGTTGTAGCTCTATATTGGGCAAAGTAAGCAGGGAAGAGTCATGTATCCATCTACCCTGAACCACCATCTGCACCAGATTGGTTATGTTCAGAGCAGTCACCAGCCAGCCATGATGTGCTGCAACATCCAGCATTGCCTAATTAAAGGAGATGTATATTACAAAAAGAAAAGAATGCAAATATAGTTGTGTAGCTGGTTCATACAAGTAAGAGCATAGTTATTTAATGTTTAACGTACAGGGATTTCTAGGCCTTCAACATAGGAATTTACTTCAACCTCTACTGACAGCAGTAGACATCTTTGAATTAACCTTGAAAAAGATGAGTTAATCCTTTATAATCATCAACAACACTTACTCTTGAAAAGGTAATTTACACCATGTTTTTGGGGTGAGAACAGAAGGTAGTATCTATTCTTTATAAATAACTTTATAAATAACTGCTTTTACATAAACCTACATAGGATGAAAAGAATAAATTAACTGTAACAGAAGTAGTTATAATTAACTGCAGTATTTGTCTATATTCTGACATGACAGCTTGCTCAGAATTACATAATTATTAAAAAATCCATGAACTATTTAAGAACACTACCAATATATTCACATTTGTTCAAAAATTAATACTGGCTATTTACCATCAGCAGTTATTCCCATTTGAACTTAAGGACTTCATAAAATTCCTTGGATTGGACTAGATAAAACCACTAAAATTGAGCTTAATGAGTATTTTTGAGGTTCTGTTCAGCATTGTCACCTAACTTGAAATTCTGAAGAAAACTTATTAAATGGCTTGAGAATGTCTTGGGAATGACAGATGTACTTTCCCAAAGCACACAAGCAAAGAAAAAACCCCTATCCAACTATGTATCAGACTTCTAACTGTTAACAATCATCCTGCCTTCCATATCTCATGAGTTTCTGTTCCACTTCTATGTCCCATGTTTTGGCATTACAAATAAAAGGTATACTATAAGTAACACTAGCATGAAGATCTAAAGCTAATTCATTATGGATTTTACATTGCAAATGGCTCTATGGTCATGAAAAAAATTGTTCTGCGTGCTTTTTTTCCTTGACTGGACTTAAATTCTGTTTTGTTAGTTTGAAAGGGAATTTAGGAATTCTTCCAAGGGAAAATGGACCAAATATCAACTTGTGGTTTCAACATTTTTTTTTTTTAATAGCAAATGCAGTTATTTGAATATATGGTATACTTTTAACCCTGTCTAGAGTACATTGAAAGAATTACTATGACTTATAGAAGGATTTCAGCTGGTGAAGAAAATGATGCTAAAATATGTTATTTGTCTTGGTTATTTTGTTGTTCAATACCATTACGATCACAATAAAGTGTGGGTTCTCATATTGCAACTCTAATTCAGTAGGAAGTCATGTATTTAAAAGCAGTTTGCCATGTGGGAAATTTGGAGTTTGATTAAAATGTTATTTTAAAGAAATCAAGGAAAGAATCTGGTATATTGAATGGTTTCAACACTTTAAATATTGTTTTGGTGTTAGGAGAGTTTAGTTTGATTTTAAGACTAGGCTTCAGATGTTTCCATGGGTTTTTCTTGTAAACACAAATGATATTGTTTGATACTTACTTAGATAGCAGATACCTGCATTATTTCAACTTATTTCCAGCCACTAGTGTAATGAGGAGAAGCTGTCTATGTAAGTCTTTACATTTAATCAAATGTTTTACAGACAAACAAAAGGCAGCATTTACTTAAGGCAAACTAAACAGTGAAATCTTCTTTAAACAAAGGAATTGTTTACACACGCAGAGCTATTTCAATTAAATTACACTGATTCTAGAGAAATACTGACTTTAAAGACACAAGTTAGTTTCACTCCTGGCCAGTCACACAGCTTATTTTAGCAGTTTACAATGCAATTTCAACATTTTTTTTTTCCCCCAGATCAGGGTGATAAGATCAATGACACTTAGAAAAATATTTAAAGTGTTACCCTGTATTACTCAAATGTTGTCTCATTTCTCACAAATTGTGGATAAAGTGCCTTTCAGCTAATAAAGATCGAGATTTAACATTAGTATTTTTTTTGGAGGAAGGATCATAGTACCCCGAAACCCTCGAAAATAACATTCCCAGTGATCCTAGAACTAGTACCTCACAACACTGCCTTACTGGTTTTCTTTCTTCTTCTTTCTTTTTTCTGTCTTTTCACTTGGCTTGCCAAGGTGATTTCCAGGTAGGGTTATTTTTACCAAATAGAAAACAAAATTACATTAGAAATCACTTTTGAAAGGAGCAGCTTCATGACCTGTAGATTTCTGTGCTGGTTCACACGATTTTCAGTCAGGTAAGCGGGGAATTGTTCTCAGCATGTATCAGACTGAAGTCCATCTTTTAAACTTGCAAGGAGTGTCACTATTTACCCACTTCCACATTTAAAAAATACACTGAAGACTACCCATACAGTACAGTCTGTGTCTCTGAATGTGTTGCTGAGACAGTGTGATATCTGTCTCCTGTACTCTGCTACCTGAGCTTTCTTCTTTCTTTTCTGCTATTCTGATGCAGCCTGAAACACCATGTTCCTCAGTCATGAGACTGTGAAGAATAATGGGTGCATAGATATCCTGCATTTTCCATAAGCAACAAGAAGAATACAGTAAGTTGTATTTTCAATCAGCAAAAAGCAGTGGTATTTCATAAAATGCTTGTGAAGATACATGCATAACATTGTTCTCATTGTTTCTTTTTCTTTTTTCTTTTTTTTTTAAATCTGTCCCTCTTCCCCCCTCCCCCCTCTTTTAAAAGAGGTTTGAAAAGGGGTAAGGAAGAGAGAAGATGTAAGAGAAAGATAAATCTAAAACAAGCTATACACTGAAATTAACTGGAGGATCCTTTCACATAGAAAATCTCCTAGAAATTGATAGAGGCCTACAGATAGATATCCCGTAGGGAGTAAGGAAAGCCTGTATGTGTGAGACTCTGTGTTCCACATTGTTAAAATGAAACCACATGGCAAATCCTCTTTTCCTCCTTATTTTCTGCTTCTTCACCCATAGAATTTATTCACAGCATCACACACACGTGTGAAATCCAAGACAGTGACATTGTGAAAAAGTCAGAACAATGGTAAAGTTGGCTTGTTTCATCTGCTGCCTTGGAAACCCACACACGTTTCATTTTCCACTAAGTGTAAAACACAGAGATGCTAGATGCTTAAAAGGTTTCTGAAGTTCCTATAAATAATCGAGGTAACAAATTGAGTTATTCCTCTATTTCCAAATGTAAATGTAAGCAACTAAATAAACAATATAATATAGAAAACAAAAAACTTAAGTATTTAATACTTATTTTATCCTATGAATAATATATGTAGTCTCTCCGGTTTATCCAGTTGCTACCTGTTTGGTTTGCTGTTCTTATTTTTAAGTACAAACCAGTATAATTTTGTAGAAATTAGTGGCTTCTTTAACTCTTACTTTGCAAAGAAGGAAGTAATTTCTAAATATCTTAGAGCTGATACTATTGGAACAGATTAAGAGTATTATTCTAAACTGAGAAATGGCACAAATTGGTTATCTGCTTTTCTAGTCTCAGAATTTCAAACCAACAAAAGATAATTTCATCACAGAGAAAAAATTAAGTGAGGAGGACAGTGAGTTCAAGAAGTGAAACAGCAACACAGTAAAGATGTTTTTACTCACAGAAAAAAACCCATGTTTTTTGGTAAACCAACAAATTAAAAAGAAAAAAAAGCCCCAAGTCCACTACTTTTTAACCTAAAGTAGAAATGATGGCAAAAATAGATAAAGTCAAGGGAAGTATTGCTTGTTATAATGGAGAATATGTTTACCATCATCTTATTTGGGGCTCCTTCTGCATTTAGAAGAATAATAGTGGAGGCCTATACTTAGATGGGTTTTCATGATAGATTCAGGCAAAAGCTTTCAAGCTTTCCAAGTGTCATACTTGGACAACTACACAGTAATAATAGCAATTAGTGACATCTCCTTTACATTTTGTCTGTCACTATCAAAAATAGCTTGGCTTTTACTAACTATGATGGGGTAGGAAAAAATGCCAATGCTTAACAACTGATTGATGTAGATATGCCTGTCAAGTATGGCAAAAATGCTCATTCTGCTGATATTCAGAATTGAATGTCAAAATGTTTGGATCAAAATCTTCTTACTGCTTTCATCATTCCAGGAGTGCACTAAGATGAAACTCTCAGCATCTCTGATCAGGTTTTCATCTTCTTATTTTCAGGAGCAGCAGTTGGTTATCCTTAAATACTGAATGATTTAAACTGATTCAACTGTACCTTTCCGGTCTAACATGAAGCTGAGATTTAACAGTCTGTCTCTTTCTAGACAAAGTTACTACTGATGCTTGGAAGTTAAATTGTGCTTTATAACTCCCTAGATTGAGGGAAAGCAAAAATGGAGGCAGAATGTGGGAGATGTGGGTGTGTGGCACATTCACTGATAGCAAAACACATTGATAACAAAACATTGATTTTCTCTGGTGTTTTTAAGCACTCTGAATATGTGCTCAAAATAATAGATATTAAATTGTTCCATAATGAACTTATGCCGCCCATTCACCCCCCACCCATTTTTGTCTAGCAACCAAAACATCCTGATTGCAAAATCCTTTATTTTAGAAATTTTGTGCTAAGTTTTAACATTTTTTTTGGCATTACTTTCACACCCTTCATTTGAAAGTCAGATGCACTGGATCACTCTTGTACGACTGGGTAGGTGGCAGGGGACCAGAGACTGTACGACTAGCAGAATTTCTGATCTACTCAAATGACTTAAATAGCTTTTTCCTTTAAGATAAGTTATTGAAGTGTTAGAATGAAGCAGCTTGCATCTTATTAACAGAGACTGCATACTGCTTGGAATAATTTCTTCTGTTTGAAGTCACCTGTCATATAACTGTGAATATACTAAGCACGTCTACTTAAATCCTGTAAGTATAAGTTTACTGTAAACATCGTAAATAGAAATGTTAATATTTTGTGGATAAATTATATTTAAGGGAAGTGTTAATGAAGTTAAAATGATAACTGTTCTGGATACAGAGGCAAGCTAAAGAAATGTAAGAAGTGCCACTGCAGTTGAGAATGGCACAACTTTACTCAGCTAAAAGCTGACTGCTTACAGTGATGCCATTGGTGGATCCGGGGCTGAAGCTTCAGGCGTACTCAGGGTAAGTTACATGGCTCAAATTTATCTACTTTTAAAAGGTTAATTTTATTTTTTGTATCAGTGCTTCACAGACTATGACACGTTCATGCACCTTTATTCATGAAATTGAAGTTTGGTACACTAATGTAAACAGCCCTCTATGCAGAAAGACATTCACCTTAGACTTGAAAGTTTATAAAGATATAAATCCAACACATTCTCAGCCATAAAAATATAAGTTTTATTCTGCAGTGAGGCTCTGAGGAAGGGAATGAGTATTTAAATTAAATAGACTGTTTAAAATACTTCAAACTCTTACTGCACAGTTACATCAAAAAGCAGAGTTAAAACTGGTTGGGTTTTGTACCTGAATTTATTTTGTATAGCATTCCAATAATAAATAATCAGAATATCCCCTTTGCTGCATAATAAAAAAAGTTCTGCTGTCTGGGACTAGAATCCAGTTAGAAATACAAATCTAAATCCATAAAATCTATTAAAATCATTAGAATGGTGCCTAATGATAGCTGTTTAAGGCTACAGAGTTTAAATGACAAATATTTATAGATAATAATAGGCAAAAGTATGTGCATTTTACCCACTTTACTAAAAATTCTGAATTCAGAATAACAATAAATCTTTTTTTTGCATATGCTTCAAACATATGAAGCCTTCCAATACATAAGATTGTATTATGATCCTCATGTAACTTGATATCATACCAATATAAGTAAAATATTTTTTCAGCTGTTAAAGCATGCCATGTACTCTAAATTTCATGTTTTTTATATAAATCATGATTAAGAGGTTTCAATTATATATCCCAGAAACAGCAACTGACTTGAAAAGTTGGAATTTATTTGAAGAAGTCTTACAGAGGGTTTATGGTCACTACCTTCGTATGTTATATTTCAGCAAAACAGGCTATCTACCACACCTTTGCACTTCACAGAGGTGTAATCTAAAATTATGTTTTAGAAATGTTTTAATTTAGGGATGGGGAGGAGTTCTTTCAGTTCAATTAAATCATCCTTGTACATGTGTATAGTTTCAGCCTACACAGCAACACCCCTTGTACTTTATCAGAGATACAGTGATTAAGATGTATTTAATTCTATTCAGGAGGAATCCTTTCTATATTGCCCTCTGTATCCCTCTTCCCTTCACTTTTTTACAAGCATATTCAGTTCCCTCTTCCATATGCTCTGCTACTCCCTAGAAGAGACTAATTCTTCATTCTCCCATCATCATAAAGGTTTCACTGATGTATGCAAATTACAACCTTCCTAGCTGCTTTGTAAGATTCCTATCCCTGTATTCATCCTTTAGCCTCCATAGTGACATTATTAGTATTTTCAGAACCAGAGAAAGGACAAACCATTTACTGTCTAGATATAGTGGAGTGCAACCCTTGGGTTCTTATTGATTTTCAAATAGTATTTCAGAGATAAAAGCAGCTACAGAATGTGATACCAGCAATGTAAACTTGATAGGGCACAACCCAACATGTTCAGAACTCATTGAATATCAATATCCAACTTATTTTCAAATTATTAATTAATTAATTCGTATTATCTACTATGCTAGTGACTGTAAAAACAATAAAATGTTTTTGATAAAAATCGTCAATAAATCCCAGTTTCCCAAAATAAACTATGTCCTAAAGACAGCATTTATTTCAAATATGACAGAAATCTATCAAACCCATGAAAAATGCACAGCATCTTTCTCATAATAGATCTACCCTTATTAGAGTTTAAAGTCAGTTTCAAAGTAGGAATGTAATATTTTGTCAATAATTAAAATTTTTGGAGTGCATTCACAAGAATCCTTTTCAACAGCAACAGTTATTCCCAGTAACTTTGTCCTGAACTTTTAGCCCCATAAGGTTAGCATTCAGGAAGCTCAGCTGCTGTCTAACAAACTTAATTAATCAAAAAGTCATTTCCGAGCTGTAACTAAGAGTAAAAGTGCTTCAAGTGTGCTAGCAAGCCTACAAGTTAATCAAAATGCTAATGCAGTACAAATTAAAGTTGTGATTAACATTTCACAGTAGCTGCTTAAGTGAATTGATCACACAAATGGGTTAAGCATTACTCATTTCCTCCAGCCCCAACTGGGAAAAGGTTTGTCATGGGTGGGGGAGGGATTATACACAAGCAGCACCAAATCATCATTAAACTGTCACCAAGATGCTTCCATACACCAGTTCACTGATTATCCACAGCAAGGAAAACCCCAACACCGCAGCCACAAAGGTAACCCTCCCTTCTCCCACATATATACCTATACAACACAATGAGGCAGCAAGTAATTCCATCTCAACGTGTCCCAGTACTTTCACTACAAAGTGATCCAATGCTGTTTACTATCTACAATTGAGCATTACTGCCCAGTATATCCACTACAAGTTTTTTGATTATTCTATTATTTCCACCCTCTTAATGTGGAAGAATAGCCATCCAACCATGAAAGCAGCCAGTATTTAAGTAAAATTGCAAACATTGTGCTATCACTAGAATACTACCATGTACACAAAGAATATGTGTAGTAGCTCAAGAGATATGGCCTCTGCTCTTCACTTGTTTCAGAATAATCCTCTGCATTCTCAAGTTAATTTGATTCTCTTCCCTTCCTTCAGTAAAGCTGCTTGTTTATTTATAGTTGCCAATGCAGCCATTACACAAAAGCTCTTTCCCTGGACACTTCTGGACAAATCTTACACATGCAACTGTAAAACAGGCCTTTCCTGTAACTCCCACCACCTTGAAGCAAGTAGTTGTCACACCTGCACTAACAACAGGAAACTTATGAACTCAAACCACTTTTAGGATCTTAAAGAACTTCTCCATTTCCTCATAGACAGGAAAACAAAAAATCCAAGGGTTATGGCTCTCCAAATCAATAGTTTTAGCGGCTGTTATGAACTGAGGAGGTTTGGGTAGGATGAGAAGTGCAGGGCTGAGGGACATTCTCTTTCTTTGAGTCATGAAATGGCAACATGAGCTCCTCTGCTATTTGTAGCTGTGTTGATATGTCCAGAAACTACCTTTCGTGTACAGCTCCAACCACCACCCAGAGCAGTCTAAAGTTTAGTACAGTAAGTTTTCTCTACAAAAGGTAGCTCTTAGCTGAATTGGGCCAGCATATTTGTGCAACAACTCTGAAAATGTATCACAAAGATGATTCTCATAAGAACTGTGCGAAAATTTGCAATTTAAGTGACCAGAAACAACTTATTTACTTTAACTATTTCCAAATGGGTAAAGCAGTATTATACGCCTCATCATCTAGCTAAGGAAATACAGTGCTTAATCCAAAGAGGTTTTTTTCTTTCCTGTCCAAATGAGATTCTCCAGAGGAGTAACATGATGGGGGAAGACAGGCCGTCAGTGACAGCGTTACAAGGTACTTGTTTCAGGGATGTGCATGTTTCCCCTGCAAACTATTCTGCAGTTTGGAATCTGTTTTCATGTCCATCTTCTCTCAGTGCACAGCTACCCTACCGAGATGTGTTTAACACATCCATAGGTAAACACTTCTCAAAGGTTAGGGCTGAGCTCCATAGCAGTTCTACTCCTGGCAATATTAAAATATTTTATCAACGATTATACTACAAGTGGAGGCTTGTGGCCAATCCCAATGCAAAGCCAGCAACTGTCACATGATTTCTGAGAAGAGACTGCCCTGCTGAATCCAGGACTGACAGTATTACTGTCTCAATTATCCATTTCAATTAATGCAAATATAGGCAATAGTCTTAGAACAGCAGAGTAAGAACTGATCGCTGAATACACAGTCACAAAATATAAGGCTTGAAAAAGGAAATAATAAGAGAGATTAGATTTAGCTTCACATATTCTTAAATAAGATAGAAAAAAAGGTCAGGTACTGTCTTTACAATAATAACTATATTTTATAAAAATATTAAAAATATTTTCATTAGAATTTTTATTATTTAATGTTCATTCCCCTGCAAGAAGTGGAAAAATGTTTGATTTTGAGCAGATACTGGAGTGCTCAGCACCATCTTACTGACATTTCTAGCTTTTCTCAGTAAAAATAATGCAGAGTGCAAGGCTTGAAGAGAATATGTTGTCTACTGTAATTGTATTAATGGTAACAGAGGCAGATAAAATTACTTGGCCAAGATGACATATGAAGTCATGGCAGTTTTTTTGAACCATGGGAACCTTCTGTGCTTTATGAGAGCCTGTCACTGATAACAAACTAGATTTTGACTTGAGGTTTTCAGCGTAGAGCAGGGGCGTTTTTTCAGTCTAGTCAACACCTCAGTGGCCACTCATTATAGAGATGGGCATGGGAGCACACAGGCTTTTACATTCCTATATTGCTATTGCCCATATTTCTGCAGTAAAAGGAAAAAGATTCTGCATTTCATCCTGGGTATATAGATACTAAATTTTATCTTGCTATAATTAATTCCACCTACATCTAACAAAGGCCAGCTATAGGAAAATTGTAACAGAATATATTTCTTCCATTTTCTATGTTAACAACTACATTCCCATATTGGGCCAGCACCATGACTCCTCAAATTCTGTTAAATGCTAGTGACTTCTACATTTTAGCATAAGTATAAAGAATGGAATTCTAACATAAAGCCAAAACTTTTAAGACATCTCAGAAAAAATTAATTTAAGAGTGGTTGCATAATTTTTTTCATTAGAAAACAGTGAAATCTTACCTGAAATCCAACAGCTACACTTATCTATCTAATGCTGTTAACATAGTTTTCTGTCTGACCACTAACACTACTCAGCCTGAAGTCACTAGTGATGAAAGAGGCCCAGAAGATGTTGGAGGAATGGAAGGGAGGACAAAGCAGGTGGGCAAGGAAAGGGAGAGGACCATGGGAGAGAAGGCTGATTCAGGTGAAGGACACCACAGAAGACTGGAGAAGTTTAATAGCCTGTGATGGAAAGAGGCTTGCCTATATATCGTGGCTAGAGATGGCAAATCTGCTCTACAGGGAACCTGGGATAAAGGCCTGCTGTACATATTGAGATACAACCGCCAATAAAAGCTCTTTGAAAGGTCTCACTTTCTTCTAACAGAAAAGCAGTGCTGTCATTCACACATCCACCAGCAAAAATAACATTTTATGTTTGGGTCACAATTTGAAGGTTAGCTACACAACCTTAACACTGAAGTACTTTGTAAATAAATAAACAAAATTTGTAACTCAAAAACCAATTTCAGCCTCACTGCTGAATTTTGTGTTTGGTGATGCGCAGCACATGTTCACACACACACAAAATGACACCCACTGAATATGTTTATCAATGGATAAAATGGATATAAATGGGTTCTATGGTTCAGTTCCTTTTCTCACAACTAACATCTTTTTTTCTACCTTTGTTGACCCAGAGTTCATCACCAGGTCAGTGCTAAGGAAAAAGGTAACAACCAGTATGGAAAGTGTAACCCTGTCTATTGCTTAGATTCTGGGAACTTTAACCTCCGTTTGGAAAGCGTGACTAATAAGATGGAACCAATATTCTCCCAAGAGATGTAAACCATGTGCCAACTTCAAAATACAAAAATGCTTGCCTTTTTTTTTTTAAAGAAGAACTTTTTTTTTTTTTTTTTTAAGATGACTGGATACATAACATTATGTAGTAGTTAACTGAAGGCTGGAGTGCCAAGGTATAGTATATGGAATGGTGTTTTTCTGAACTCCACTTTAAAGGAACTGCTGAATATTTTAGAATTCTTTCTTCTAAGTGATTATTGTTTCTGAAATGCCTATGATTCAGTAACAGGATTAAGAAAATATATTTCTTAGCAAAGAAGGGCAAATATTAAGCAAAATAATTACTGAAAATGATATTTAATTTACATTTTCCCTATATATGTAATTATCCCCCAAATGCTAATTCCACAAACATCTAAGTGAGCTTTATATATATGGTTCCTTTGAAACAAAGGTGAATTTTCTCACAAGCAAGTGACATTTTTCTCTGTTAATAACTGAGTATATTGAATAACTGTTCTTACATTGAAGCTTTCAGCACCATGATTTTATTGATTTGAAATATTTGGAATAGACTTGAATTCAAGCATTGCTGGTTGCCAAGTTTAGGACTGCGTAGCAGTAACATCTGCAGTGCTATTTTCTTGTTTTCCTTTTCTTAATTTCAATTTTGCTTTGTTTTATACTAGCTTGTATTTGTTAGTATAAGGTTGAGCCTTAATCAAATCACTGGATACTAAACTGCCCACAGTATTTTCTCTCTCTAGAGCACTGATTAATAGTTTCTTACAGAGTAGTTTCACAAACTG
Source organism: Pachyramphus minor (assembly GCA_013397135.1). Classification (NCBI taxonomy): domain Eukaryota; kingdom Metazoa; phylum Chordata; class Aves; order Passeriformes; family Tyrannidae; genus Pachyramphus; species Pachyramphus minor. Next base: position 23,184 of record VYXB01000625.1, read on the forward strand.
CTAGGCTTGACACAATGATGTTTGCAGTTACCATATTGCCAACAGGCTTCAAACAAGAGCAAAACCTCAGTCTGAGAGTTGACAAGTAGATCACTGAGGATACTAAAATATGAGCAAACAAAAACCGTAGGAAGAAAGAATTACTGGCTCTATTTTACAGATATTGAACCATAGTTTGTTGAAGGCTGCCTGATCTTCAAGAACCTGTGAATGAATCCTTGTCCAGTTCAACTAAAGAGAATAATATTTCTTTCCAGCAGAATCAGAGGGGCAGTTGTTCTCTGCGATAATAAGATCCCACCTTTCCTGCTGTAACTGTAACAGAGCTTTTCAGATATGGCAGCACTCTATTCTGAACTGATATTGCTGCTTTAAAATTCTTTTGAGACATGTAGCTGTGCATGTGATCACTTGTTACCAGTACTCTCCATGGTCAGTTTAGTTTCTGTGGGTTGCAACTGCAGTACAACTGTAAAAAGTCACAAGACTCCAGACTGAGTTTAAAATCTGAGTTTGAAAGCGTGCTCTTTCACTGTGTGATAATTGGGACATAAAAGACATACACAAGTTAGAGAAAGCCCCTGTATCTCATCCAAAATCACATTTCAAAACATGTTTTATTTATGCTTGGCAGTGACTATAGCGCTTTTGAGTGCTATAAAAATAAAAGTACCCAGGAGAAACAGGTTCTTGAGGGTGGAGACAGGTTTTTGGGGGTCAGCATAACAATCTGCAGGGAGCACACCCATGCAGGAATGACTTACATACAACATTCCACGATACAGAGATACGAAGCTGTTGCATATGAAAGCAGAGGTGAACCTATAGCAATAGATGCTTTCAGCGAGAGTACCATTATCTTTTAACATAAGTTTGTTTACCTCTAGTTCTATAAAGTAAGAATCTTTATGGGCATCTAGTTTCTCCCCAGACAGTGCTGTAATACCATGTGGTACCAGTTCTCCACAAGACTATAAGAAATCTTCAGATTTTTCTATATTCAGAATACTACAATACTCTAAGAATAAATAATAAACCAACGAGAGTTATATATTGAAATGCATCACGATACCTGGCATATTCTGATTGCTTGATCCAATACTGTCTTTGTATCAGTTGCATAATCTGGACAAGGCAGCATGGCACGACTGAAGTGGGCTTGAAGTAGGAGATGTGTTTTTGTGTGTGAACTGTCAAATGAATGGGGATTGACTTCAATTGGAAGGTGTTTTGCCAGTTCACTGTTCATTTGATCTTCATTGTGTCTCACAGGCAGATCCGTGTACTCGTCAGCATTCTTTAAAAAAAGAAATAACCTATTAATCATTGCAATTAACTTCCAAATAATTATTATCCCTTGCTTAAAAGTATATGCATTTAATAAGATGAGTATATGCATTTAATGAGATAATGAGACCTTAAAAGTATATGCATTTAATTTACTACAGTTAAATTTTATTGTTAAAATAGCAGCATTTAAATGTTTAGAAAATGTACTTCTTTATCAAAATCACGTGGTAAACAATAACTAATATAGTATTCACAAACATTCACACAATTATAGGTTTTAAATTTTTTTCTTCCACACAGTTGATGGTAACAATAGGGAAGGGGAAAATATAAGCAATGAAATAAATACATTCATTGGATGCATTCAGTAGTAGAAGATGACCTACAGATATCCTACCTTGTTGGCTCACATAAACATTGTAACGTTATCTATAAAGGAGTCAATAATTCACATTTTCAATTTTCAGGGTTTATATTTTTCTCTTTCTATTCGAAACACAGTAGGTTTGAAATAGCTCTGGTAAGGTTATTTTAAAATATTTTTTCAATATTTTGAGTAATCAGTGTCTAAGCAACAGATGATGAGGGATCAAAGCAATAAGCAAAATTGTAAGCAGGTGCTGAAAACCATCCTCGGTGCTACAGAGCAGGACTGCCAAAATGAAAGCTGTGTAAGAACTTTTTCATTGTTGCAAGAAGGAGCTGCACACCAACATGTAATCTAAATGTAGTTATGAATAGCAACATCCTTGGGGCTGAGAGGAGCAACAAGCTCCATTCTAGTAGCCTCAGCAGAGATGTTAATTCTCCTGCTAGGGAAACCCACTGTCTCTGAAAGAAAGTTCAACAGAAGCATCCTAAGAATGATAATTTAGGCTAAAGAGTAATTTTTTTTACTTAATTGGCAATTTTTTTTTCCTCCACAAAATCCTCTTGTGCATGTATGTGTACATATTGTTTGGAATGAGAATGATCTTTCTAAAGTATAAAACTTGCAAGTAAAGTAAGAGTTTTATAATATGTGATATCTTTTCCATTTGGAATTTAAGAGAGTGTATTTCTTTTGCCATAAAATAAAAAGTCATTTGGGTAGCCTGAAGGGCAATGTCTTCCAAACTACAGGCTTAGCAGAAACCATTAAATTAAAGTGTTCAGGGTTTTATATTCCTCTTAAACTACAGATTCAATATTATGCATTTTAGTCTTCAATCTCCAGTCAGACTTCCTCCAAATCCATATTAATGAAATATTTGCAACAGTAACCAATGCAGAGTAAGGCAAAGAAAAATGGCAATTTTAGAACACCTACTAGAACTACCTATTTGACTTGCAAAATATCATATCTGCTTATTAATATCCTAACACATAGAATCTTTTTTGGCAATTCCTAAAATGAGTTAGATAGCTGTTTTTCATCCCTTGAAAACTGACAGCACAAAATTTTCTCTTTTCTTTAATGGCATGAGGAAACTATGTCTAAACTGTGATATTAATATAAAAAGAATGGTAAGTATTAGACAATTTAAGTTTTGGAAAGAAAACCAGAATGTCATTAGTTTATTTCATATCTCAACTGCAGATTAGAAGTGAAGACTGAATAAAGACAACTGCTGCTTAATCCTGGATGTCTCTGCTAGATCTCTTGTGAAAACTGTGGTCATTTATTCTCTGAACCTAAGGTCACAATCTTTTTAAGCCCTATAGAATTCTGCATGTTTGCTTCACTCTTTTTATTTAACTGGCTTCTTCTTCAAAGATATTTTAAATAATATTTACCAAGGAGATTTTTTACTTAATTTTGCTTTGCAGTTTAAAGTAGCAGAAAGAAGGAGGATCAGCCAAGTCATTCCAATGCCCTGAAAATGCATTTTCCCTAATTCTTCCCCAGCACATGTTTTATTTACCTCCAAAACACTCCTCTTATTTTAAACAACTTGCCTACTTAATTTCCTGTTTGTGATCATTGACTGTAAGTAAGTGAGGTTCATTTTCTTATCTGCATCATGTAGGTAATTAAAGGAAATTGAGAATGGGTAGTGAAGCTTTTATACAACTGAGAATGAAGCTGAATGGAGGGCACCGAGGTCAGCAGAGTCCATTATATTTTTATGTGAGAGGCCGGTATGTCTGCCCTGTCCTTGTTTGCTTAGTGTAGGCTGGACAGACTACTAACTGCAAATCTGTTTCTCTGATTTGCCCAGCTGTCCTTGAATAAAGACATCTTCCATTGCAAAATGTTAAATGACAGTGATTGACAACTCTGTGATGAACTCTGCTTGTAACCCCCTGCTACTGTTTTCAGGTTGCACAAGAAAAGACAGAATAAAGAAACATCCTTTGTAATCACCTCAAATGGGCCCTGCTGTTCACTCAATATTTTTTCATTTTAGTTTTCCTTTTCATTGTGAATCTCAATCTGTGCTGCAAAGGCTATAGCTTCAACTATTCCACACAATATATAATATATATGGTTTTAGTACATTGTATCTGAACACTGTTCTTACTTCCATGGGTGAGGAAGCAGATCAAATTATGTATCGGTCATTAATTTCATTCTAAAGTCCAGAAACTCAATACAAACTTCATAGTTAAACCACAAAGCACTTTCCCTTCTCTTAAATCAAGAGTGTTCCAGCCCATGTGCAAATAATGTTTACAAGCACCTACACAAGTTATTCATAACTTGGAGTACACCAGGAGATAACTAGGAATTTTAGCTATGGCTTCTGCAATTGTGCATTTGGTAGTCACGTCACATCTCTCTCTCCTACATTTCTGTGGTGGACTTTCTCAATAATGTCTTGTTTTGGGCATTAGAGACTGCTGCATCATTTCAAGGGTGTAGGAGTCCTCTCAGACTTACATTTCAACCTGTATGTGATGCAGGATGGTCATATAGGAGACTGTAACTTGCATTGCCAGCGAGAAATGTCACACATAGACCTGCATAAATTCAACAGTTACATTTTACAAGGCCAAAGGGCTATTCTGGTAATTGAATTCTGTTTCCTGCATAACACTAGCCACAGAATCATCTTAGAGTACTGTCTGCACCACTGTGTTCCAAATATGCAACTTACCATCACCCTTTATTTGAACTGTTAGAATAGTTCTAAAAATAAACAACTCATCCTATTTTAAAATTTACCCTTTGCAGTTTTGTGGTGCTATTAGGCATTTGAGGAGTCAGACCGAATTAAAATTTAAAAAAGGCATCCAACACGGTGAGTACTATGCTCCACACTGTCCATATAGTAAAAAAACCCTCAGATTTTCTTTCTACCCACAAAAAGTGTAAGTTTGCCTGGAATTACTGATTTATAGTAAGAGCTGAACTATAAACTTATACTACATGTAAATCTTCTAAAATATTTTAAATCTCAAGTAACTACATCTTGCCACCTTGTCTACAGAACAGAAGAGGATAGTTATGGGCCACAGACAAAAAAGGGATCAAGGTGAGCAACTAAAGTAAACTTGAATATTTTAAGTTAAGTTCAGTCATGGGAACAGTAAAACTTATAAAGTTAATGAGTTCTAGACTTTAAAGAGCAGTTGATTAAATTGTAACAATGAGGGTCTAAAATAAACCAAAAATAGTTTCTCACATTCCAGAGTTGAAGCAGTAGTCTTTTCTTTAGCAATGTTGTTACTGAAACTGCCTTAGAATTGACTGACTGCCTGTATGTTCCTTTTCTTTATATAGACACTGTGAACCTAAACACATCATATTCTTAACTGTAAAAAATTTGCAATGTGTTTTGCTCTCTCTGAAGTTTCTGATGAAGAAAAAAAGAGAAAAGTATTCTGAGAAAATGTGCTATAAAAACTAACAGTTGATAAGCTAAAGTATTAAAAAAATCTTGCAGTAAATTAGCACTAAAAGTAACTACCAAAATAATAAAAAAAAAAAGAAAAAAGATGAGGATGATTTTTAGCTAATACAGTAATTGCAGTCTCTTTACCTGAAACTTGGTTTAAATTACATACGTTTCTTGTAGCCTAATTACAAGCTGAAGGACTGCAAAAATCATCATTTGTGCATAGAATGTGCAAAAAAAAAAGCTTCAATAAATAAATGTGGGGTTTTTTTATGGCTGTTCTGCACAAAAAATATCTAATACATTATGAAGTAAATTTTAGTTCTCTGCTACCAGAAGTTCAAAGGTATGCCAATATGCAACTTATTTTTGCAAGTGCAAACATCATTTTTTGATCTTTGGGTAACTGGATAGGCATATATAAGTTCAACAATAATATTATTACATAATTGGCTTTTGTCTTTTGTGTCATTGTACAAACCGATACAGAGTATTCTATTACACCATCCTGACCTGCCACATCATCCTACAGTGTATAGGAAGCAGCTGGAATCCAAAATTTGACACAGTCTGTAACTGTCCTCATTTGGATGATATCTATGTTATCCTTAATATAGGATGGAGACAAGTAGCATGGTCAAAATACAGAAATAACAAGGACTGATAGTTTGTGAGCAGCTAGGTAATGGGGTCTGTCTCACAACAGATTCACAAACTCTTTCTTCGAGGATACTTGAGCTCCTCTACTTAAGACTATCTGAAATTATTTCCATTTTTTATAAATATACATATATATCTCCACTCATGTACTGACAAAAATCTCATTTGATCCTGCTACCTTGTACCATGAGGAAAATAAAAAAATTTCTTAAGTTCCAAAGCTAATCTTCCTTTCCCCATGCTCCTCCCAAGATGTGACACAGGAATGACACAGCTATATACTATGAAAATTATTTAAATTAACCAACATATTTATACTATATTTTATAATCACATTTTCAAATATGAGTTTTACTTATAAGTAAAGACATTAAATTGACACAGATTTATCCTGACAGGCAGCTAGAACATAATCAAACTTATATTTATATTCAGAAAACAAATAAATGTGAGGAAACATGCTTTAAAAAGAGGAAAAAGAAGAAAAGAAGCCCAAACTGACTTAAAACTTGTTTTTCAGCTCATATCAGAAAGTAAGGTAGATTGAAAAATGGAATTGGAGAAGTACTTGCTAGAATTACTGCTCTGAAAAGTTTAACTTTGTTAGTGATTCCATTATAAACTCCTATTTATTGGTAGCCTATAAATGTATGTGTTTTGGTCTCAGCTTTATAGGACACAATTCCAACTTCCAAAGTTTAAAGCATTTGGGTGTTTTTTTAATCTTAGCCATAAAAGGTCTAGGACAATATTCCTGATAAAAGACAGTTATAAACATATGTTACCAGTTATAAATTTTAAGAACAAGCATGATGCATGTTTTCAAGATTCATATTATAGACTAAAAGGAAAAAAAACCCTATCATTTCTACCAGCTCACTCTATTTTACCCACGTAAAAATATACTTTTAAGACAAACTCTGCAGAAGTCACATTTCAGATTTCCTGGGTAGCCTTGCAGGGTCTGTTAAACCACGGAGCAGACTGAAGTTTTGTAGATATCTTAAAGATGGGGTAACACGATGCAAAAGAAGACAACAAAATTTTCCAAGCAAGATGAAAATATATTTACATGATACCGTAATTCAACCCAGACACCATATTTATAAACAGCTCCTCATCTTCATATACTGTACAAAAAATATCTCTCCTTGTCAACTGCATGCGTATGTGGCAGTGCCATCAAATGTCACCCAGTATATTGGAGGCAATCCTGCAGGGCAGCTCCTTTCCAATGGGAGCCTTCCCATCCCTCCTTTTCCAGGGTTGGTGGCTGTCAGTGAGGAAAGGCAGGAAGCAAAGCCCTGTGCCATCCTCTGAGGCCCAGAGGAGTCAAAGCCACAGCCTCTAGGCAGCAGCTGTCCCTGGATGTGGAAAACAGCATCCTCACTGGGGACTTTGTCTGCCCTAACATTCCACTCCAGCTTGGGTAATAGGAAAAGGATCTTGTCACTTCTCTAGTACTCCATCAGAGTACTCTCCACTCTACTTTTGGAAAAATGACAGGAAGGAAACAGATATGCGTAGGATTGAGAACGCTGTCCAAGGAAAAAGACCAGCTCAGTATCTTTTTAAAACAAAGAGTAACTTTTTTTATTTGTTATCTAATTAGTGTTAAATGCACTTTTAGAGATAATAGATATGTGTCCAAAAACAAAAAAAAAAAAAAAAAAAGGAAGTATAGAATTCAAATAGTACAGTTAATCCAATTAACTAGGAAAGTGCAAAACAGTGAGGCTGGGCTCTGTCTCCAGATTTAAGACTCACCAGAGCAGACATTGGAAATTTCCAGTTGAGCATGAGAAGTTAAAGAGAGAAAGCTGTAAAACCCATCAACATGCAATTATGCAAATCTATTATGTTTTAAACATTAGTTTTCAACTGTCTTTCAGGACTTAAAATGGGCACATTTCCGCAATGGGATGTAGAAACATAGATTATAGGAACATAAAAGTTCTTATGATTCTTATAAAGTTCTCATATTAGGGATCAGAGAAATCATATATTAATTGTATTTTCAGACTTTTCAGTTTAAACAGACAAGTCTTTAATTTTTGCTTTTACATAGCTGCATATGATAAACACCAAAAATTTTACAATTACAGACATTATAAAAAGTACAAGTTAGGCCATGAAACAGTTGAATAATCACTTTAAAACCCCCTGAAGGGTTTAGATTTCACAAGTTCGCCTCTTACTTAAAACATCCAAACTACAAACTACTGATGACATTCCTGATGACCAGAGGTCAGGAGTCTAAAAGACCTTTGCCACTGAGCACAGAGCAATAGGAGGTCAGCAATATTAGCTACCAGTAGCAGAGAGTGACCTGGCAGATCTGGGAACTTCTAAAGTACAAAGTTAAATTACAGACCTCTGCTTCAGCACAGAGTTGATAAAAGAATACACAAGATGCTGGCACACAGAAGAGGGAGGATTATATAAAATAACAATAATTTGACATGGGAAACAAGTTCTTAGGAGTTGTACACTAGCTTGAAAGTTGATTTTCCCTCTCTTTTCTAGTTTCCTAAGCATATTAGAGAAGCTGAGTTTCAGTGTTGGGGAAAATACAGTAACAGATAATACAATCATTGCAATTATTTTACCAAATGTAAATAAAAAATACATTTAGAGAACCATTCTGTTTCAGGATAATTTCTTTTTTTTAAGTTGCATACTTTACTAAAACATTAAAACAAAGAATGAATTAATGTTTTTAAATCGTAAGTCTCACAATCCATATTTCATAAAGGTTATGATCATAACCATAATTCATTACTACTTTTTTTGGCCAGTCCTAATAAAACCTGTTCTAAAAATACATTTTCCCCTAAATGTATAGATACCTTCATAGTATTAAGCCTGTACAACTTTTAGAGATATGGCTTTAGTTCCCTCTCAGGTTTCTAAGTTAAACCATTGCTTATAAGTAAGACTGTAGCACTTGCATAATTTAATGAAAAATAAATGCAAAAGAAGACTAAAATAGGACAAAAGTAAGAGCAAACATCTGAAACTGAATACACTTTATTCACCTAGAATAAGTTACATTGACCACAGCAAAGAAAAATAAATGGAATGTTATAAATTCCATTTATAAAGTGAATTATCATAATGTGAGAGAATTGTTACATTTTATTACTGTAAATGGCATATTTGAGTTTTTGCCTCTCCAATAGGCTTGACTTTTCTGATTACTTCTCGTGAGAAAGCTTTAAACCGGCACATTCTGCATGTGTTATCATCACCCCATTTATTTTTAATCTTAAAACCAGGATGGGGCAGTGACCCTCAACTTACTTTCCCTGTAATCTCAAGTCGTATTATAGGAAAGATTTAAAACTGACTGGTTCTGGCTGTACTGAAACTGCTTGTATTGCACTAATATAGAAAAGTTTTTCAGTGCATGAACTCAGTAAGGTGCTAACACAAAACTGGGAAGATCTCTCTGAGTATACATTCAAAAGTCTGATTGTCATGAGAAATCTACTTCATTTCCATCTGGATGTCTGTCCACATTTTGAAACTGAGCTTGGCTGAATTAGCTGGCCCAACTACTGATTGAGATGATGATAGCAATAAAAACTGTAATAGCAAATCCTGGCACAGAGCTTTCCTGGGAAAGCGATCAGTCATTTTCCATCTTTGGCTTTGATCCTCCATTGGGATCTTCCAGTGCAGAGCCCAGACCCAGGGAAGAAGTTAACAAATCTCTGCATTAAGTTAATGCTACTCTGCATGGAAACAGGAATGTTACTAATTTTTTATATGAAATGGGGCCCATATATACTGTATATGTTAATGGCAAGCTGTAAAAGCTCTGTGTGTTGAAAACCAGCTTTCAAATCTGCTGACCTGTGGTAGCTCCCCTAGTGGGGAGCCGCAAATGCACACTGCTGCATTTTTTTACTGGATTAAATTCCGCATCTAGACTAATATGTGACCAGAGACAACAGGGAATAAAAAGTTCACAGGCATGAATACCTGTCAACATGTGGTGAAATGAGTAGCAGCCTCTGTTCAAGAGAGGCTCAAGGCCAGAATAATAGAAGAACAATACGAACTGGCAGAAATATATCGGAAACTTGGAAGGTGCCTACATGAAAAATGTCTTTTCAGCAAGCCAGTGCTACTGGTCTAACTCTGATCACTTTTAAATGAAAATAGTTTAATATTATAATAAAAAAACACAAGTCTAAGAGGAAATGACAGCTGCTGCAAGTAAATTTCAATAAGGGTAGTTCCCTGCTGATAAAAACTGGCACATCTCCACTCATTTCAGTGTAGCTGTGTGGATTAACATGGCTTGAAAATCTGACCAAATGTTTCAAAGAACTTAAAAGCTATAACAAAATACTGAGATGGAAGACACTGGTAATTACAAGGGTGAGGAAGAAGGATAATCACTGAGAAGACATAAAAGTCAGTAAAGAAGAAATATTTTGAAGTCTATTAAACAAACAAACAAAAAATCTGTGAGCGTTTTGGGATGCTTGATTTGAGGAAGTTCTATCAACATTTCTGTCCTGAATGGTCACAGGTCTGATACAAAGAGTAACATGGCAAAAATGCCATTGTACCACACTTGACCTTAACAAAATGTGCTGTTACCGGAATGGGACATACCACACATTCCTAGCACAGATCTAATCCTTTTAGGATGGCAATTGATAATTTTTCTTGGTGATGCTCACTGCACACAAATTTTTGAGAATATTGAAAACTCAAGGTTCTTACACAGACTTATACCAGGTTTTTCTGACCTGTAAATAAAGGCATTAATCTAAAGTGAACTGTAAGAGCTGTATTAAAAAAAAAAAAAAAAAGGAAAGACAACTGATGATTAAGAGACTTGCAGAAATTTTGGCTCTGGTGTAAAGTTTTAAGAACTTCTTTTAAAAGACAAAGAAAACTGAGATTTTCAGGACCAGATGTCTAGGAAGATCCCATTTGGATTTGAGCTACTTAAATTTGCAATCATGTATTTATACATCTAACAGAGCTTCTGTTTCCCCTAGAATCTGAAAATTAACTAGCTTTGTAGCATCTTCCTTGATCTGCCACCCGTGCCCTGAGGATTAGAGACTCCACCTGAGCTTGTTTTACAAGCATAACAGAAAAAATTAATCTCTGCTGGCAGCGATCCCACTGGGATACTGATGAATAATGATATCCCTCTCTTGCTGCCCTCTCAGTCCACTAGAAAAGCCACTCTAACCCAGCAACGTGGAAACCGCTGAAACCATTCCAGCTGTGGATTAGCAGGCAGTCAAGCATCCATCTGTTCTGTGTGAATCAAGAGAAAGCAAACATGCATTCTTATAGCTAAGGAAGTATTAAAAATTAGCATCTTATATGACTACATATAGTAAATATTAAGACAATTATCCACAAAGAAAAAAAAATCTATTATCTATACCTCATGTTGTTTACCATTGCTTATTACCTTGAGCAAATGATAAAACAGTTGAAATTCCTCTCCTTAACCTACAAAATATTGTGCATTCAATGATTTATTACATTTAGGATAAATTTTTTTAATACTGTATGCATCAGTTGTACCTAAAAAATATTTTGTTAAGAGACATGCATGCACACACATTATAAGTGAACATGGTGACATGCCTTCACCTTGCCAGGAGAAATATTTAAGAGGCCTGTTGTGAGAGGCATTTTAGCTATTTTCTCACCCTATAATATGAGAGGTTTAGACTTGAGATATTTTCTCTTTCTTAAAACTAGCAGTTTGAATAACCTCTGCTGGCTCGCCAGTCTTTTCCACTGGAGGACAGAAATGGAAGGCAGTGGAAGCTGATATGTGGGCAACCCAATCAAACCAGTGATGTCTGATTTGACTCTTCCATGGGAAATAGGACAATGACCTACTAAAAATTAAGGAAAACTGTATTTGAGCATTACTGCAGGAAAAAAGACTTTAAAAAGTGCATAATTTGACTGTTTTCCCATACATCAATCCTAATATTTTGATTGATGCCTGGATCACATTTATTAAACTGCAGAGGCTTAATATCTGCAACTGTTTGTTGTATAAAACCAACCTTCCCATGGTACACCAAATTTCCAATTTTAAAATGCTAAGAAAAGTTTAGGCCTTTTAGTAGCAAAAATTTCTCTGCAATTTCTTCTAGCATTACAGGTAGCAAACCTAAGTAACTGTGAAATTAACATCTTGTATATATTAGGCAAATAATAGAAGAGGCAGATTTCTTAAAAGTTCATCTCTGATAATACATAACATCAACATTTAAAATAAAATTCAATTCCTGAAGCTGGACAGGTCCCATAAGGAAAAAAAAAAAGAAAGTGAGACAAAGAAAGAGTCTAAATGTAAATAGGAAAATACAAGTGTCGGATACTTCATTAAGGACTGATCAGTAATCCTCTTATGTCCTTTTTTTTTTTAAAGTACTATGCTAAAGGAACAAAATATGCCAGATACCAATCTTGTATGATGCAATTATTTCAGCCAAACCCATCCCTATCCTTAAGTTTTTGTTCCAATCAGAGAACAAGCAACAATATGTCATCTGCCTTCTTAACAGTTTTATAAGCAATAACTTTGCTGACAGACAAAAACCTTTTTGTGCCTTTAAACAGCAGTCTGTATGGCCCAGTTGGTGTCACTCTATTCTGTGAAAACAAATTCATCAGCTATATGATTGTTTACTGTTATAATTTATTGCACAAATGTATAATTCTATCAAAAGCAAAGGCATTCCCTAGAAGCCAGTGAAGACAAAAGAACTGCAGGCTGCAGAAGGCCTAAATGTGGTTATCGTGCTTTAATTACAAATTGAGAGGAAGAAAGTAGGCAGAACTTGAACTGACTTGCTAAAAGCACACTGTACTTATAAGACTGTCTTCTGGAGTACTCGGGGCATGAGAACACAGACATTTACCAAAGCAGTAAGGCAAATTATAAAATGTTCAGCTTTATCTTAATAAAGATGCTGTTCAGAACTGCAATTTTGCTTCAACAAATGCAAACATTATTTCAACAAATATATTTTATTTTTGAAAATCAAGGCATATGACAAGACTGCTGAAAAGAAAGCCGTTTCCTTTTCCGTATGAATACTTTGCAAAGTATGGCTGCATGTACACAATTATGCATAACTCGAAATCCTGCCTGATAAAGGCTACAATTCTAACTGCTGATAAGTAAAAGGTGTTTGTGCTGAAACAAACAAACAAACAAATGTTCCATGGTTGAACTGCCTGCAGGTTTAAGCAGTCAGCTAAACCATGCTTGCAATCACCAAACTTGCTTCTACTGTACGTACCAATGACAAACACTGATTTACCAGCGATGGCAGCCAACATTCACGTTTTTAAGTATGAGACCAGGACAGTACTTCTATCTACCCTAGCACAAACAACTGGAATAGCTCCTGGCTCATCAAAATAGTTTCCATTGGTATACATGGGTGTTTTGTTGCTATAACTGCACATATAGCTCCTGTTAAAGGAATTTATTTCCTCATTTTTTTCTGACAGAAACAGTCACTAAAGCAGCTGTTTGAAATGGGGATATAGCCTGAGGCTACTGCCTTCCACCACCACAGCTATGTACACTTTCAGAACTTTTTCCCTTGGACGTTGCACTGCAATCAAAACAAATTAAAAAAAAAAAACTAAACAAAACCTTTATTATACCCAAGATAACAGTTCTTATTTTATGACCTTCCTTATGGGAAATGTATGTCAAAAACCTTTAACTACAACTTTAAAATGGTTTTAACTTTCCTGAATATGGATTCAGTTTTATTTTATTTTTTTTATTTTTTTTTTTTTAATGGTACATAATGACAGAAATTGAGTAAGAAGATTGGACAAGAAGAAAAGGAGATCTGTTAATCAGAGGTTGGAAAGTCATGCATATTGGAGATGGGAAAGTTTTATATTTTCTGGTTTTGACTGTAATTCTTTCTTATTGATGCCATAAAAATGGAAGACTTATGCCATGTTCAGTTAGCTGTCAGTGGTGGGCATTGTTACCCTGATTTACCAACACACTGTGCTTTTCTGGAAAAGGCAGGCAGCATATGATGCTTTCAAACTAAAAATCAAACAATCATTTGGAAAAAGAAAAATAGGAAACAGCTGTGTCATGATGTTAGAAAAAAATTACTATATCCAATGACTACAGCAACATTAAAAATTGCTCCATCTACTGGGACTTGAGAAAAATCAAGACTAATTGAGTGTGTGAGTATTCAAATAAGTACTTTTTCTGCTAAGTAAAAATATTTTTGAATATCAAATTTGGATGCTATTAAAATTCACTATAATATTTTATTTTCATGAACCCAAACGCCATTTTCAAATTTAAACTATTTTATTAAACACACTGTGATATCATTTAGATGTTTCAAGTGGAAATTGAAGCACAAATGTTTTAAAATGTTAAAATCCAGAGAATATAGAATGCATAAAAATTAAGTAAATGATCCTGGGAATGCCTATGTTTAGGATGAAATTTATGCATTGAACTGTCCTTGGTATGGATTTATTGTAAAGAAAAGATTTAATGGTAAGAGGTAACAGTTTTCTTCTATTACAAGGGGTCACTAAAATATGCATAATGGCTGAGGCCTCTTCCTATTTGCAGTGTCCACAGCAGTCATGTTCATATTGCTGAGAATGGATGATGTGAAATCAAATATGGAAGTTCTGTAAAGGTTAGCATGTAACATAATTGATTTTCATCTGATATAAATTTTACATTATAAAGTATTTCTATTCTTGACACTGAAATGTCATATTCGAAAAGAGTAACGTAATGAATACAGTCTTGCTGTGCTTTTATGCCTTGAAGAAACTCATAGTATCACCTTTATTTTCTTCTAAATTAAACACAAATGTAATTTTGAAGTAGAAAATGACTGACTTAGGAAGAATAATCTGATTTTTTTCTGCAATTACTATAGAACAGAAACCCAGTTTTATATAATACCTTAAAATATCCTAAAAGCAATGTTTTTTGCTGTGGCTTGCAGGAAAATGTTACAAAAACCAGATTTGCTTTTTACTGGACAGTAATTTTGTAACTTATTAATTCGCCCTTCCCTGGTGCCTAACTAGGGACCTGTTGAAAAGATGGTTTTTTTTCTGACTCTTTTGAAAAGAGTCAGAAACCTTTTGTTATCTATTATCGGAGACCAAACCAGCAATAAAATGGTGATACAGAAATAAAATTATTTTAGACTGAGAACATAAATATTCACAAATACTCGCATATTTCCCTGCTTAGTGCCAATGATGACACACAGAAAATAAAGCTACAGGTTAATAGAGTTATCTAAAATGTCATTGTACAAACACCTAATGGGCAATGAAAGACAGATAAGGCATTAATAACTTTACTCTTTTGTTATCTATTATCTGGGATGGAGAGTGCCTGTTCTATGAACCTCCTCCTTATGCCTTCCAAATCTGTGACTCCAGCAGTGACAGATTTTCTGCTGAGTTCTGCTGAGTTTCTACTACAAGCCAGTGTGACCAGGGAAGAGGTATGTGGATAAAAAACTTTTAAGTCCATGTTTACATCACAGAAAGACAGACCTGTATGCCCCACTATAACACAAATACCATGTTGTTCTGTCTCTAAGCTACCTGAAAGTTTTTAACAAAAGAAACATGTCTCTTACCAGTTTACATGAAAGACAGCAGTAGACACATGAAAAGCAACTAGTTTTCTTTTGTAAGTAGAATTAAAAAAGAAAACAAAACCAGAAATCAGGGACAACACGCAGATAAAAAAGGGACGAAAGATGGTAATAATGTTCTCTCCTTCACTGTCTGGTAGGGACAGGCATGACAAATTATTTGCTCTGTAAATACAAATATTAACCAGATAACAAGGTAAGTGTAGTAACAAGTCACCAAAAATCAGGAAACTAGTGGACCTAGCCATCACAGTCTTGATCAATCAGCAAAACAGACATTTTTCGTCGACACAACTAATCTCTATTTGATTTTAAAAACATTTGTGCAGAAAAAGACCAGAATCACCCCAAAGTATCTCTTTTTGTTTTTTTACCTAGATCTCTGTTTTAATCTCTGCACCTAACTTTCAGAATAAAAGAAAACAGTTTTTAGGTACCTCAGGGAAATCCAGCCTGTCAGTAATAATTCATGAACACTTTCTCATCAATAATACTTAATGCAAGAAGCACCATAACTCAACAGCGATTAAGCTCATTTGGATTGCTACTGTCTGAGCATGGTTAGAAAAGTTTTAAAGAAAGCTCTATGGAAAATCATCAAACATTTTCTCTCAGAAAAAAAACACACGTCCGCTAGCACAAGTCAGTGACAAAAGCAACTGAATCTGAACTTCAGCCTGGTAAATGCAAACCCAAGACAGACTAAACATCTCAAGTACAGATTTACTGAGAGGAGCAGGGAAAGCGTGAGGGGATTGTACCCCACCTATTTGAATCACTTATTACTGTATACTTCCAACATGACTGTAGGGTTGTTCTTATGTGCCATGTTCCTGTTCATTTTATGAATACCTGAACCCATACAGCATACCGGAAAAAATTTATTTGATCTTGCAAAATGCTGGCAGATGATCAAACGAAAAGATAAAATAAAGACACAGAAAAAGAACAGATACCACAGAAGACTATGAGTAGTATTTACTAAGTGGAAATAAATCTTGCTATTGAGTGACTTTTTTGAGAGATCCATCAAGAGTAGAAACAGGATGCCTCAAAAGTACTTTTTCAAGTGAGTTGTAAAGATTCCATGGTGAAGGAATTCACTGGTGAAAAATCCTGAATTTTGAACACTTCCATCAGCATGGAAAAATATCAATCTGAAACTCAAAATCCCTTAATCAAACTCAGATTTCAACCCCTTAACATAATCCTAAATTTCTGAATTCTTGAATGCAATCTTGCTTTTTCCTCCTTTAATTTTAAACAAACTTTTGCTCCTTTTCAAGTTCCATATATGTTTGGTCTATATCACACTTCAAACCCAAAAATCATGATTTTCTTTGCTAATATTGTTCATTTCTGCCTTCCTTATATATATATATATATATATGTCAGACAACTTGTAAATGTCTAAAGGTTTGCAAGATTATGAAAAATGCCAACAAATAATAAGTGTTGCATCTACAAAATCCTGCAATCACATGAGAAATGCTTGGATGGTTATTTTTAAAAAACACAGTCCAAAAGTCAAAATTTTAAAACTGAGCGATCAGAGGAATAATCACATTTATAATTATGTTTTGTAATGGTAACAGGCCTTTTTGTACTATAGCTACAGCTTTCAGTTCCAGCATCATTAAGAGATTCTTCAAATTACTTTTTAAACATCCTTTTCCCTCAGGATTTTCACTCATACCTAATTAGACTACTTACCCCATGCCATGTAATTCCCTATTGCCAAAACTGCTAAATGCTTCAATAAGAAGGAGGAGGGCAACAGTGGAGTGAGGCAGATGTAATGTCATTGGTTAACAATAGAGGTGTGAAGCAACTGCTGTAATTATAGAACTCATTAATTCACAGTGTTTAGGGGAAAAAAACATCCTTGGCAATAACTGTTGAAATGGCAACTCTTTTCAACATTACATCAGACTGAAAAAAACCCTTTCAATTTATACCTTCAACAGACAGAACAGTAGTTCCACTAGTAATTATGAAAATCAACATCCCCATAAAAAGTAAGCTCTAATGGCATCCAGCATTCATATATCCTTTTCATCTTTTAAATTGACACATGGCATATTTTGATCCCTAAGCAATTTTATTCTTAGTCCCATTCTTCTTAAGATTGTAAATGGACAGCTTCAAAGACTATATTTCCAGGGGAAAAAAAATTAGAAAGAATTAAAGCAAACTTAATGAATTTAAAATATGACCTAACAGTAGGGTCCTAGGTTTCACCTACCACAGATATATTTGCCATTTACTTTTGTGTTTCCTCAATACAAGCAGTTCATATACACAAGGACTTAAGACAAGGAACACCAGGTTCTGCTTTCATCATTCCTCTTCCACATACTGCTCACTAGCTTAGGCAGTGTTACAAAATGCCATCTCTGCTAATGCTATGCTCAAACTTTCCCTGCCCAAAGTTGTCTGAAAAAAACCCCTTACATTTCTAGATGGAGAAAATTTTCTCTACAGAGAAGAGATTTTAATGACAGCTGGAGTAAATGACATCTTAAATACTCAACATTGTATTATTTAATTTCTGTTCACATGTGGACATTTCTTCCTAAAATTTCAGTTATTTTACATACAGGACATATAGGAGTTGTGGATGATAATTTTGAATTCAGATGAATACACTGAATTTCACTTAATGAAATTGCAATGTTTTCTGACAAGAGAACTGCAGGGTTAGTGATAGCAATTGTCCTATTTAGGCTGTCTAACACTTTCCATTATAAAATATTACTGTGGCCTTTATTTCTGAGCTGTAACTCTGAATGTTTGCACAAGGTAATTCTAAATTTATCAGAAAGAAAAGTCTCCATACTAGAAAAGTGGTTTTCCTTCTGTCATAAAATGCTGATCAGGTTTTGTTGAGATGCAAACTGTTGAATAGCACTATTTCAACTTTTCTTCTTGCATTTCTCCTCAGAGAGTTTTTGGCAGTATGTCAAAACAGTAATGAATATAAAAGTTATATACATAAATACTGCAAGATGGGACTCTAAATTTTAAAGTTAATGCTTGGAAGTCAGAATATTACAGAATTTGGGCCACTTGTATAATCCATATAATGTAACAGAGACTATAATCATAAGTTGGCAGAAATAAATTTTTCTGGCTAATATTCAGGCACTTCTTGTTTTCAAGTACGTGTGTACAAGTAGAGTTACAGCATTTTGAAAAAAGGAGATTCTGTAGATATAGCTACTTAAGTACTTAAAAAGGAAAACAGAGTAAACCCTGATTCTTTTATGGTGAGAATGTAATATCAACTTAGCACATTGTACACTCTGTCTTTGGCCTTGCATTGCACTTGTCTATTAAACAGTCACTAGACTAACAGTATGAAATGATGTTATTTCAGGTTATGACCTCAAGGATCATGAGGTGTCTGGGAAAAGGATAAGAAGACATTTTAGGAAAGAATTTTTTCCCATGTGTTTGCCTTAATTCTTAAAGTTGCTGTACCTTCCAGATTGTCCCAGGGCAAAGTGATGGTCCTGCTACAGATTTAGGACATACAGTTATTACTCTGGCATTTTAGTATTATACCTCACTTAGAAAAGACAAATATCAGATTTGTATAGATCCTGTCCTTATAAAAGGACATAAGAAGAGAAAGAGATGTATAAATTAATTTTGACTCACTGATTTGATGAAACACTTGACACATCAGAAATTATTCAGGTATATTTCTCAAAACAGTAAAAAATTAAACTAGAGATAAGGAAAGAAAGGCTTTTCCTTATTTTGGGGTGGTTTCTTCATGCGCTTCTGTCTCGAAAGGGTCAAAAAGTATGCATGTTAAAGTTAAGAAAATATCAGCACTTACTGTCAGAATTAAGAGCAATTCTTCAATGCTGCTTTCAGGTTTCAACTGTTCTTTGAACATCCCAATGGTTGGATGTTTCAAATAGTAATAGGAAGCAATACGTCCATATGTCAGAGGTTCAATTCTGCGATTATCCTGTTAGAAGAGGAATCAAACATACGTGGTTGCCAAGTGGTTCAATATTAAGGGTTCCTTTCACATAACTGTGAAATATGTTAAGACTACTTTATAAGAAAGAACAGAAAAAATGATTTAGCATCATAATTTAGCCACAACAGTTTTCAACATAAGTCTTACAAAGAGTTCCATAAACAAACTAACATCTCAAATCAAGGAGCATCTATCTTGCTGTTCACAACTTTTAGGAGCATGTATCTTACTGAATCTTGTAAGGCATAGATTAGTCTTACCTCCCCAATTTCAATACAGTAGGAGCATTCCAAATCAAACAGGGATTTCTCAACAAGGCTTGAGAGGTACTTATTCATAGTGTCATGGCTCACATCATCCAAGTTATAGTAACTAGATAAATTGAAAACAATTGCATTACATGAATATTTTTTACACTCTGAAGATTTCTAACAATAACATCTTGTAAGAAAACTATCAAGGCTTCTACAATACACACATACTTGGAACAGCAACTATTCACATTAAACAGCTAAACACACAACTGTTATCTTATAAAGACTAACAAGAAATTCATGATTCTTAAATGGTTTGTGGTAGTGACCAACATAAGACAAGCATATACATATGGAAAGATGACAATTTATCTGTTTATTAACAGAAAGGTTGATACAAACAGAACTGGACTGGCTACACTGTGTTAGTGGGAAAATTTTCCTGATGAGCATGACAGTGAAAAAGCAATATTAACACAAGCAACAGCATTTTAACTTCAAGAGAAAGGAAGAAAACCCACCCAGGAGAGCAACTGTTCTTACATCCCAGAACTCTGAAAGTAAAAACTAGTCATATAGTGACATCTCTTGAAAAATTAGAGTTACACCAATCCAAATGTTAGTGTTTGTTGTTATATTTCTGTGTCATTTTATTCTCAAAGTTAAAATTGCTAAAAAAAAAAGAATAAGGTATTTGTCAAAGTGGTTACTTCACATATTCACTCCCATGTAAAAAGTTTAGGTAAACTATATAGTCACAATGGCTCTTTGTCCTCTGTATGAAGGAAAAATGCTCATACTTTTATGCCAGCCTATAAAAAAGACATCGTGACTGAAGTTTGCACTATTTAACCGTAGAACTTAAGGCCTATTATTAGATTTTTACTCACACAAACTAATATAAGTCCAGTGAGAACCTTTACTCCAGATAAAAATGCAGTAACAACTTGTGTCCTAGATTCAACAAAGACACCAATTCAGAAACTAACAATGAAGTTCAATGAGCAATAAAGAAAAACTGAGCATTCTCAGAACGGTATAAAATTCTGAATTTAAGCAGAGCAATTAAATCATGCGATTTCAAAGCAGAATTCAAACGAACAAAAAAATTATGATTTACTGAAGTATTAAAAAGCACAATAAAAAAGTTAGTCCCTGCTCATTTAATTCTGTCAAATACTGCTGCACAAATAGACTACTGAGATTGCTGCAATGATGAAACATGCTCCTTTGTTCTAACTGGTTGCTTTACTAAGACTTCCTACTGTTATGATGTTCTCAGCATCCCCACTTGAAACAATACCACATGCTGTAACGGAGAGTAGGTTCTTTCAGTGCTATTTTGTGCAGGTGAACAACTGGCTGCAAAACACTGTGCTGAGATTAATTTTAGCCAATTTTACAAAGTTACAGCTGCACCTGAGTTAGTTTTTTAACTTCCCTCATTGCCAACTGAAAGAAATATGTGCTTTAGGATGAGGAGAAATGTAATCCCTGATGAAAAAAGAAAGAACTTTAGACAACCAGTGCAGTTGTTGATACTGTATTTGGGCAGATGTATCCCATTTTCTGAGTTAAGCTCTATTTCACTTACTGTAATGCTGCTGTTTGCAAATTTCAAAAGATGGAATTGCATTTTTATATACTACAAACATTCTTCCATAACTGCTTTATTTACAGAATCTGATTTGCACTAGTATTTTCTTGAAGTTTTTAACATTTATCTTTTTAAATAGCAGTAGCATAACTGAAAAAAGCCTGAATGCTAAATAGCAGTCTTGTAGTTTCCAGGGTTTTTTTCCCCCCTTGTGATTAATTCCAAATTATGGAATTAATTCTGTGAAGCTTTGAATGTTTACTTATAATTGGGTAAAGCAGGAGTAAAGCAGTACTACCATAAGAAAAAGACTAAAAAGTCTGTTCTGATAGCAGGCAGCTACATTAGACAACAAAGCAGAGATAAATGGCAGTGGAGTATTCAACTCTGACATTTGATATGGGTTCATACTTAAAATACAGCTATTGTCCACACCCAAAACAAACGGAGAGAAATATTTGTATTGACTAAAACATCTTGTATGGTACACAGCCATATATTATCAGCTTTATGCAAAGAAAACTTCTTGTAGAGAAAGTACTCTAATAGTGTTTTTGATGCAACCTAATTTTCATGAGTTCCCTTTTAAATTTACTGAAGTAATATAGTGATCATAGAAAATGGTCAATATTTCCACCTGCCACTTTTATCTGCCTGACATCACTGAAAACATTTAGTTTCTGCTTATTAGCAGAAATCACTTTGTAAAATTTTGTTTACCTTCTGAAAATAATTGAGCAAATTAGCTAGATAAGTTGTTTAAGGATGTGAAAATGTTTTCTATTTCATACACCTAAACCACTAATGATTCATTAGTATTTTTCTCTAAATTGAACAGAACACTATTGAAATGCTTACAATTAAGGCACTTTGTTGCCATGGTATTCAGACTTCCACCATGTAATTTCAGCAGTTTTATTTGCAGTACCATAACATCAATGATGAATACTGATAAAACAAAGGAAGAAACATGGGCTGTACACTGGAATTCTTTTCTGACACTTTAATTTAAGACACTAATTCAAGCAGATTTTATCTTGTGCTCTGTCTAATTTGCAGTATTTAACACAAGTTATAATCATAAAAAGCATTTATAATGCCTTTCAAAAATTACATAAATTTTAAATTTGCTGCTTTTTGGTAATTTTTTTGTCAAAGGAGTAAATACCTAGCTTCCTAGTACAAATTAAACAATGTAAAGAAAAATTTTAAATGGTTTGCAATCTTGAGTGAAGTGGTACCAGTATGTTTTAACTACTATCTGTAATGGGGTAAATATAATTTTGAGCACACCCACAGGATCTTCTTGGTAATTCAGCACATTTTCCCCTAATAAAAATCAAAGCCACTCATCTTCAAAGACCGTGTTAAAATCATTGGTGAAAACAGCAGTATCATGACATTAGACTGTATTTTCAACGTGCAGGCATAAATGCAAGTTGAATTCTGCATGTTGGTATGCCCCAAGCATAAAACCTGCATTGTACGTGAGTTCCTCTATGAAGCCATATTACCTATCTATTTAATTACAGATAAAGAATAAAAACAATGCAGTTTCATGCTCACTGCATTGAATCATCTAGTCATTATTTTCCCTTTGCTATAAACAGACAGCCTACCTTTTTATCAGCACACCATTTCATTTATTTCACAGTGAAGCCCAGTTTCACAATAATTGACTTGTCAGAAGCTCTAATTTATGAGGCTGGGCTCTGTAAGCCTTCTCCTATATTGGACTCAACCTGCACACAAGCAGGGTTGAATATTTACAATGCTGTTAACAGGTGCTGAGTTGTTTAATGATTCTAATAGCCAGAAGCGTACTGAGAAAGCCAGCGGGATCACAATTACAGGCTGTTTGAACACAACAATTACTTGTCCCCTGAGAGGTGTGAAAGTCAAAGGCAGTTTTATCCTAACAGCATCTAGCACATGGGCTAGACAGGCTAACTTCCATTAGTAGTCCATAGGGAAAAAGCAATAAGAAACCCCTAGGTATCATAAAAATTTACAAAGTATGTAAAATTTAAACAATCAAAAACTGAAGGAACTTTTTATTGTCTTTTAAAAACATATTTAAAATCCCAAAACCTTGTAGAGCTTAGCAAGAACAACAAACTGTGAAACATGAACTTATTTCTCTAATCTAAGGAAGTGTGGAATTTCATCAGCTGAGAGAGACAGAGAGACGTGCAGGAACATAAAATGTAGATGAAGTTACACAAAACATTTAGGATTTAATGTGAATGGTGGCAATCATTTCCTGTTTAGCTTATGTAAACCTGACCTGAGATCTCTCTGGGAAATTTTTCATCAGCCTTGAAATGGTCCTGCTATAACTGTCAATGCTGTGAAGTCATTTGTTACAGCACCATGCTTTTTATGTTCAGATTATACGGTAGTAATGGTGACACACATAATGAAAATTGGTGACAGAGTCAGGCAAAAATATTAAAAGAAAAAACTTGCTAGCCAGTAGGTCTTTTGAAGCGACTGCACAAAAAGATGAATCCACAGCATTTCGCTTACAGCAAGAAAGTGTGCTTTCTGAGATTTTACAGTTCTGAAAGCAGAATTTTGTTATGAACAAGTATGGGGGAGCACAGATAGTAATTTTTTGTAAGTCCCTTTACTGCAGTCATCAATTATATTTACTTTCCTCAGCTTGTGGCCTTCAGCAGCTGCCATCTTCAAATGGTACCATGGAAATTGTAGCTTGTGGCCTTCAGCAGCTGCCATCTTCAAATGGTACCATGGAAATTGTATGGAGTATATGGCACAACTGAGGAACCTTCATAGCCAGAGAGCTATGAACCAATGCACCAACTCACTTCTGTTGTTAAGGCACATTGATTCTGGAATCCATGACTGGCTTGTTAAAATGCATTACAGCATTCACAAATGCTGCAAACAGTTATGCCTTTCTGTATTTTACTTCTATCATATTTTCTTCCATCCATATATTAGCTTATGCCAGGTATGAGAAATAGATACATTGCTATCTTTAATCAGCTTTTAGTACACTGTACACTGTGGCTATGTAAGAACAAAAAACAGTCCAACTTCTCTGACATCATCAAGGTATTTTCCTCCACATCAGTGCTTCCAGTTGTAACATTTACAAAAAAGTTTACCTCCCAAGATGCATTCATGAGAAATAAGAGGTAATAGACACACGTAAATTTGCTTATGTGTTGATCTGACATTTCTTTTTCTGATCATATATTCCAACAGATACTTTGTACAGCTAAATCATGCCCAAGAGTAGGAAGACAGTTATGTGAATTGGCTTTCAGATATGTGGGGTCTTCAGCTTTGTACTCTCACCTAAGATTGCAGCACAGTGGGGAATAGGAGGCAACTCAAATACTCAGCAGCCTGTGGCTTCCCTGTCTGACAGACTCAGAAAACCTTTATTTGTCTGAATACCTGGTAAAACCATACCACAAACTACATTCCTGTATTTTCACATCACTGTGACCCTAACAATTCAAAAGAATGAAATTCATAATAATGTCTGTAGCTGTCATTTATGAAATATATACATAAATGCATATGTATCTGTGCATGCATATAGATATGAATATCACTGTAAAAGGAAGAGTCCACCCTGTGAAATATCTGTTTACCAACTCAAAATATGAATATTGGTAATTACTGCAGTGTAATATACTTGCATGTTCTAGCTTCTGTTAGGAGATCCGCCCAAACTTTTCCATTTTATCTTCTAATCTTAGCTAATTTAACTTTCTTCAGTAATTCCCCCTTCTGATACAATTCCAAACTAACCCCAAGATTCTGAATAACGGTGATTTAGATCCCTGAAATATATCTGTATTCTATCCTGACTGACTTCTATCCTGATATTACCTGTCATCTCAATACCAGAAACTATACTGGAGCAGTATATAATTATAATTTGCATTGAGATATTTTCTTCACATGCTCAGCTAGTCATACTGTGAAACTGAAATTTAAAGTAAAACATAAGTGTATGATGATAAGAGCAGCAGACCAAGATAATTTATTTATAATTTATGCTGTATTATTTATTCACTCCAGAAAACTTTGTAAGACTGATATAAAGTACCCCCCCCCCCATAATAATTCTTAGAATGAATTAATAGAATATTTTTTTTCAGGTCTTCACTAGGAATTTACACAGAAGACTGATTTTGTAAGTGTGTACATGTACACAGATGCTCTCTCACATATATTTATAAATACAAAAAATAGCTGCACACATTTTAAGAGTGATGTAATATGTGCTCTCAGAATATCTAAAATTTAACTTTCCAAATGAAAGCTGATTCTGCTTAACTTTACACATGTTGTAAATTTCTATTTCTCCTTTGCTGCACATGTATCTGGAAAATATCATAACCTGATTTACAGAAAATGTTTCCCATAGCCATTTCTCTTTTGTAGAAAGTTGCAGCTTATGAACTTTTATAAAGGTAAAAGAATGAAATAATCAAGTTTCAGAAAAGGAAGGAAGATAGATGGACCTGTCAAAATAGCCCCTTGCAAAGAACAGGGTACTTCACTGACCTGTCTTGACTAAGTAAAGAACATATTGACCACAGTTCTACGTGGAAAGGAGAACACATTGTAGTACTTGACTGAAGTAGTACAGAAACTTTGACTTAACATGGGGAAGAACAGAGAAGAAACTCTGGATATTGATACTGATACACTCTGATAAACAGTTTTATTTGGACCACCCCTCTTGTTTGCACATCATCTCTTGAACAGCATGTGCACGAATAGTTGGTGTTACTCTAAAAAAACTAGCACTCAGCTACTCTACTCCCCCAAATGAACAGCTCAATTGCTCCTCTCAACTAGACTATTAAAACCCATTCCACAGATTTTGAGAGACAAAGGTTCATCAAAAAAGAAAATTAAAATCAAAAGAAAATTTGAGGAAAAGAAGTACTTTAACATGCAAAGATTTTCAATACCATTAAAAAAAAATCATCACAAGTTTAACAAATTATCTCAAGGTTGCCAGAAAAACTTTCTTAATGCCTTGATGTTTCAAAGAAACCTGGATTACCATTACTGAAACAGTACAAACTGTAGGCATTCAGTAAGGCATTTTATGACACTGGAAGGCAATAGGATGATCCTACATTTGTTTATGCAGCTTTAACATACAAGTAGCTAAAACTGGCAATAAATGAGAATATAAATCTTCTGCATATTATCTAATCCCCATTATTTTGGGGATTTACAGCATCACATGCAATGACTTTTATGCCAATGAATCCCAAGGCAATTTACTAATCATGCATACAGGAATTACTTATTCACCACTAAGGTACAATCACCTGCTTTCTGGAAAATAGTTCTTGTTTCACAGTGGAGAGAAAGTCAAGAAAATTGCTTCAGGGCAGGACACGATAAAGAACACTTCTATCAAGTGACACTGAATGAGTACTGGGTAAACCAAAAATCAGGAATTGTGCTCCTACTCTTTTGAAAAAAATAAACCCTAAAATCTTATTATTATTAAAGGCTGCAATTAGTTCTTGTTTGGTAATATCAATCAATTCATATGCTCATTTATGGCACAGTAAACTCCATTCATATTGCAATTTATTCAAAGTTATCTCAACTATCACTGACTTCTGTTCATAAAACTTCAGTTTTCCTTGGATGTATCTCATTCAAACACTGACCATGCTGGAACTCCTTGCTTGGCTTGTAGGAGGTCTGGAAATACCCCAGATAACAGGTCCAGGAAAACTATTAACTGGATAGTTTAGTAACTTTGGATGAAACTCAATATTACTATCATATCAAAGAATGGAATGCATGCATATTCATTAAGTTTGTGCTTTGTATCTAGAAGTGACCTCTTTGAGAGAGTCAATAACATCCTTCATTTTTCTCCCTTCATGACTGAATATAGATGGAATGCTGAGTACCCATGTGGATGACACAGGGGTAAAGCAGCTCAACTTGTTAACTGTTCCAACCTGCACGTGTGGTGTTCCAATGGAAGACTCCAACTTTGCTAGAAGGTTCAACCTATCCTAGCATTATGGTCATGACTACTCAAGATCTGTTCATCTCGTTTTTCACTACAAAGGCTCTATATCTCGTTATGAAATGGTTTTTTTTCTTCCCCACTCCTCCCAACTTTCTTCCCACAATCCTCTCAGAATAACAGAACTTTTGCTTTAAATTTGAAATTGATAACTCCAGATTTAGCTTTCCATGACAATAAAGAAACTGCAGAGAAAAAAGGACCATCAGTCAACATGCCAACCTGCAGTGGAAACCTTCTTTTATATTTGGAAGAGCTTGCCTATTCAATCAAAACAATGCTACACTTACCTTTGAGCTATATGGTTCTTTACAGAGAGTCTACCTACCACAGATACCACAGGATCAAAGCTTGCCAAAACCAAATCGACTACAGAACTTTACCACAGTAATTTAAGAGCAAGACATTTTAAAGTAACAGTACTCATTCTTTATACTAAAAAAGTATAACATCTAACCTACACAAAATCAGAATCTAGCTGTTTGTCGCTCTCAGAGGAGAAATACCTTCCACATAAATGGATGCATTTTGTTAGCTATGAAGTGAGAAGGTTGAATATGTTTTCCTTAGTTTACAGTTCTAACACTCTGCATTTTTTATTTCTCAAGAAGATTAGATGGAAATGTCATATATTTTAGATATCAGGAGGAGGTTCTTTACAGAGAGGGTAATCAGGCACTGGAATGGGCTGCCCAGGGAGGTGATGGATTCTCCGTCCCTGGAGGTGTTTAAGAAAAGACTGGATGTGGCACTTAGTGCCATGGTCTAGTAGCTGTAGCGGTAGTGGATCAAGGGTTGGACTTGATGATCTCAGAGGTCCTTTCCAACCCATCTTATTCTATGATTCTAAATTCTGTTTGTTTTGTGGGAGATTCTCAGCATAGGGCTGGATTCAGAATTCAAAACTAATAAAGACTAAAAAAGGATTAAAGGAAATCATTATATCACCTGTAGGCTCCCAGCTGCAGTTGCTAATAAAGAACCCAGCTGAAAATCTGGCCAAATGTTATGGACATTAACATCATTTCAGATATACAACATTCTGGAGTACATTAAGAAATTTGCAGTGATCTAAATGATTAATTCTTTATTTGTCACATTATTTTGGCAGGTGAGTGATTGATCACATGACAGGTAACATACCATTTACCCAAAACAGCATTGTGGTAAAGGCAGGCTACATAGCTGGAACAGCTCAGAATGATCTGCATACCAGCTGGAGCTAGGCAGGATGATAGCAATCATCAAAAATATTGCACACATGGTTTCACCAGGATACCCTAATGAAAGCAAACCTTATCACAGAGAAACAGCTGATAGCTATTCTCTCATTTATTAGGAAAGTCCACGTCTTAATAAATTTTCTAAAGAAAACTGGGCAGAACATATCAATGTGGTAGCTAAAAAAAAAAGAATTGCATTATAAATACAATATCTGAAGGAATGTGATAATCTGGAATTTTATTTTAGGGATGCTGATGTAGCCCTCTCAATAAGGCTATTTTATAGTTGTCACCAAGTTGTAAAGTTATCTGCCAAAAAATACATTTATATTTAGAGAAAAAAATTATAAAAAAACGTGCACACAAGATTTATTCCACGTGTGGGCCATTAATGCTCCTACACTGGAGACTGCTAAGTATTCTAGGCTCCAACAGCAGACAGATCACCTTTGTGTCAACTCTAACCTCAAGTTACCTTGAGAATAAATTGCATTTGTATTGTATACTCACCTTGGGTTCATTATAAGTCGACGGAAGAAGTAAGTCCAGGTGATATAATCCATTGCATCCTGCTTAGATGTAATAGTTCCAGCAGCAATTTCAGCATTCAAGTGGTCAGCCAGCACTTCTAACAAGCTGAAGAACAGGAAACAAGAGGACTTAGCTGACTTTACAATCACAAAGACAGGTAATATATTTTGTAGAGTTGTCCATTAAAAGGTTTATTACTTTTAATCTGAAAATACTATATATTTATCTTCTGGTGAAAGAGAAGAGGGGAAGAAGGGGGAATGTAATTGCAAGGCCAGTCATCTCCTTTACATGATAGTGGAATGAAACTCAAATTATTTTTTGATTGGACCAAGAATGCACAAGTTTAAGTCACTCATTGAATGTATTCAGATGGAGCTACTCAGTGGTAACTTCTGAATATTGTATGTTGACCATATGATCATGCTGGTTTAATCCAATAGAGAATCATCTGGAAAGACAAACAGGAAATGAAACAGTGGCAATAGCTTAGCTAATACTCGACAAATACTTGAGGGTTATTAAAATTACATCAAAACTGCTTCCCCCAGATTTTGCCTCATCTTCATCCAATGTTAAAAAAAAAAGAAAAAAAGAAGAGCAGCTACTTTTACCCAGAAAGATCTAAACTCAAAAACACAAAAGAACAAAAGCAGTTAAAGTCATCCTTAAAAAATAAAATACTGTGTCATTAAATGGAACAAAGACCTCCATTAGGGTATCTAATGAGATCATGCCTGGCTAGAGTTCAATCAGAGAATTGCAAATATCCTTAAGATTCAATCTAATTTTTCTCATATTATAATCCTTTCTCTTTTCCCAATGTTCTTTCCCTGTTACTAAAAGTAAAGAATAATTTGGCTTAAGTAGCTGTTTTACTGCTCTATACTGCTGACTGCATGCTTCTAAAGGTCAGAACTGCAGGTGTTCTACACAGATTGTCCAACAGAAACTGGACAGATGATCCAATAGCTATTCCAAAATAATGAGTGCTTTTTCTTTTGTTTCTAATGTGCGGTGTTTCAGGCCCATGATCAGGGCCTGTTATATGAGTTGAGTACTCAAGTCTTACAACTAATACATGGACAATGGCTTTTAGGAAAAACTTTAATTAAAAAAATATGAAGTTTAAATTTACAAATTGGAAATACTATACAAAGCTGATAAATCTGCTCTTTGGTAGAACAGACAGGAAAGCATTCCAAACTAAAGCCCCTTCAAAACACTCAGACAGTTTCTCTTTGAAGACATGAAACCTCTTCCAGTATTTGGTCATAAAAGTGACCAAGACAAATCTAAGTTAATTGGTTCACAACGTACACAGAACTTAGGGAGATTGTTATTAATATGTGAATCTTCATCAGAAAAGTTATCAAATATTCTTTCTTTATAGCAAAATATGGAATATAGCAAGCTATAAAGTAAATATATACACACAAAATGAGCTACTAGAAACACAGAATATTTATAGTCTTCCTAATAGGAAAAAGGTGTGATTACTACTTTTATCTTGAAGATATGGTTTCTTTATTTAGAAACACCACTTACCAATGAACAGAGATATTTCTTAGTTTATGCTAGTGCCATGCAGTTTGGATATATCATCAATATTTTAATCACACCACCCTTTTGACTTATTTGCTATCATTTTGAAGAAGTGCAACTCCTAGCCTTCTGTGCTTAGTAAAATTTCTATGTTAAAAAAGTGTGGTTTGCTAAGGAAATGAAATTTATGTCTCCATATTTTCTGTTTGAAAAAAATTATGTGTCTGTCTGTGCACCACAGAAGTTAATCTTCAAATACACCAGTCCATTTCAACTACGTTTCATAGGTGGATTGTATTCTCAAGCTCCTACAAATTTCCTGAGCTGATAAAGCTCCCATTATCGCTTATGTTGAGGGACGAATTTTCCTTAGAACAATACTTCTTGATCACTGAGAAAAGCTTTCAGTTCATGTTCATGGTTTATCAGATGTCTGAGAATTCCTCCACGAAACATGCATCTACAGGAGACTGATGTAACTAGTTGGGCTTCTTGCTGAACAATTAAGTATATTAAAAATATCAAAACCAAGGCACAAATTACACTATGCCAGACAGCAAACTTTGCGAGAACTAAGTTCAGAGAGGCTGCAGAAAGGTAGTGTTTCTACATTTCTAACAAAAATGTTGCAATTTGGAAGGGAAAGATATGTTGAAAGTGTATTAGTGAGAGTTTACACCATGTAGATTTCTTGTTGAATTTATGAGATTTTGAAGAATGTGGTATCTATAATGATAAAGTATCCTAGATAAAAAGTGTTAGAAACTCACGTACTTTTTCCTATTAAGAATTTGTCACAGAATTTCAAACAGGGTTCTGATAATCAGGTATAGTTGTCCTAAACACTGCCCTTGAAGAACATTGTGCTCTCATTTACATGTCTGAGACAACACCTGGAACCAGAGAGGTATTTGTAGTATTATTTGGGAATGGACTGAAGAGCTCAGCAATGCTTGAAAACTCAGGGAAGAAAGATGAGTAAAGATGGGTAATATTTTTTTGAAAATTATCTTCCTCTCAACTCCAGTATCTATAAGTTTTCCAGTACAGGAATTTTTCTTCTCTTTCCTCTGTCCCCCATTTGTGGTATTGTTTATAGTTAGATCAGCTTTACTGATTGCTTTATCTTTACCTTGATTCCACTGGGAAAGGTTCATAAAGGAATTTTTTGTAGAAGTCTTTTTTAATATCATGAACTAGAATTACAGCTTTTCCTTGGTCATCAAACTGTGGTCTGCCAGCACGTCCCATCATCTGAAGTACATCTGCCAAAGAGACAATAATGTATAAACTAAATGTATTTCTTTGGATGCATAAATAAATGTATTTATTTCTGTGTAACATATGATACAGGATTTTTGGGTTTTTTTCCATCTCAGATAACTTTATGATGAACTTCTTTCTGGCAGAGACTTATCTTCCTGCATACTTAAAGACCACCACTGCAACAGAATCCAAGTTATGTCTAATACAAATTTCATCTACTCTCCTTCTATTCTGTATCCATCCCTCATTTAGTCATATGCAATTAAAGATGATGAGTAAGAGAACTCATGAAGTCAACAATAACAATTGTCTATTATTCTCCAATTTTCAAATATTTGACTTCACATTTATACAAGTTTCTCGTATAAGCTTTTCTGCTAGATATGATTTCCTAGGTTTTGAGTATGTGAGAGAGAAAATGCTAATGGCAATTTCTAATTCCTGAATACGATGTTATTTACCACTCAAATTTCATGACAAGTTGTATATATAGGAGTAGAGATGGTTTCATATCCTATGTTGTCTCTATATCAGATCACAATATACAAATTTAAAAGCTGGTACAGTTAAAGCTTTCCTCTACTACTCTGCCTACACACCATTACTTGCACACACTAGTTAATGACTTTTATGAACATTGAAAATACTAGTTTATGCAAAACATGCTTAACTTGCTAGCTGGCCACTAAGATAAGTATGCTTTTCATCTATTTGTGTCTTTTCTGAGAAGTGCATCTGCACATGCTGTTTTGTGTCCTGTTCAACAGAGCTCTGATTCCTTTCTGGTACATCCAACTACTGTTTAACTTAGATGAAACAATGGAAAGCAATTCATAAGTAAGTTTTACATCTTCATTTTAAAACTTTTTAACGTTTTGTTTATTCACTATGAGCTCTATCATACCTGCCCAACATGTGGCTTGCAGTACTGGGCATTTTGAAAAGAGATTTCTTTGAGTTGAGAATCAATAAGCTTTTGGCCCAAAGCTCAGCTGGGTAAAGAAAATCCAGAGACAATGGGATAGATCAGTGGACCATTAGAGGAGAAACAGACAGCCCAACAGTGAGTTTTTAGTAATATGTTTTCACTTGTGTACTGACAAGCTATATAGACAACAATGTTTTTTATCAGTATATTCCTTTTGTTAGTTTAAGAGTGACATTAAAATGTAAAAATGAAACTATTTAAATCTGCTGCTTCTGAACAGGTATGTGCAGGGTGATGAAACAACTTCTTGCTATTGTAATGTGGTAAATTAAATTGTGTGTAATACCATACAGGAAATGGATTTACCAAAAAGCATCAGGAAATTGTTTTTGCCAATATCCACTATGTAATTATACAAACCCAATATTTTCTTTACTGACTTATATGTTCCTTGGCTGCTTTTAATCACTGGACTAAACTCCTGAAATGCTAAACATGATCCAACTGGCTGACTAAATAAATGTCTGTAACTGAGAAAAGGTCCTCCCCAAAACCTCTGACTTCAGTCAAAGAAGCATTCTTGCTTATTTTGAAATTACTGAACACTCCACAGTGATTCATTCTGCCCTCAGCTGCTTCCTCGGAGCCAAATGCATTCCTGAGACAGAAAGGTAACTTTGGTAGGGAAAACCAAGAAATACCATGATGGAACAGTGAAGGCATAACTTGAGGGCAGCATTAAAGACAGTATTGGGAAATTTTTGGAAGTATTTCAGAAAGAAATTAATTACATTTTCATTTATTTTATTGCTGCTGCAAAACTGTGCTACCTATCCACAAAAATTCCAGATGCATATATATTCTCTAGAAAGTTAAAAATAAAAATGCTTTAGGCAAACCACACCGCATGTTTCTTCATAAAGCAAGGAATCTGCATTTTTTTGTTGCAGTGCAGACAACAAAATCTGAATGCTTCCATCACAGATGGTGGTATTCCATCCACCCCCTCCCCCATCTCAAATCTTATTGAAAACGCAGGAATTGAACTCCGCGTGTCGAAGTTACCTGAATTAAAAAAGGCAATAAAGAGTGAAAGTATCAGCATTCTCTAAAGCCTTTGTGAATACTTGTACAACAGATTTCTAAAACAGCATAGTAAGTCTCCAATGTTTATCGAGTTTCTGATTTCTTTAAAATACTTTATTTTCTCTGTTACTGATTTCTGACATTCCCACAGATTCATAAAACATAAAATTTAAAATTTCAGTTGATTTCTTTCTTCGGTCCTTTTCCTTATTCAGTAATAAAGTCAGTCTGTTCTTCTGCTCGGCACAAGCAAGATACTACTTCGCTGCCGAGACTATTTCTACTGAGTTTACGTCAGCTAAAGCCTGTCACAAAATACAAGTGTGCATGGCTAAACTCCCAGGTCATACCAGAATCTCTGAACAAGACAGTTGGTCTGGAAATTGATCCCAAGTTTCCTGCAGAGCACTAACCACTAAATTAAGCTCTATGATGGCTAACTTGAAGAAGTAACCCCTGTAGTATTTTCAATCTGAGCTTTTTTTCATTACTGAACTCCTCTTACTGAAAAGACAGTGCACAGATGAAAAGACACTGCATGGCTAAAAGATGCAAGCTCTCTATTTATTTTACAAATAATATTTAAATTGTCATTAGGTGTATACATCACTATAGAATTATTTAATAATAAACTTTCTCTTGTGAAAAGAGAAAGGGAAAACAGAACAGGAAACCTGGAATAAATTTAGCTTGTCCTCATTCTTCAAGCTTAGTACCATCCAGACAAATATTCTCTCTGTCTGAACTCTGAAAGAAGTTCTTCCATGGTTAACTTTCAACTAAGGCTCGTTGAAAACACTGCAGAACATACATTTACCAGAGCCAGAAAGCAATAAAAGTCTGTATCAAGACCAAAATTCAAATATTAAATTTAGCTGCTTTTTTCTGAAGTATTCCTTACATCAGTGAACATACCAGACTAGTTAAGGTTTTTCATTTACTGTCAAGTGACTATGTATACACTTTATATTCTCGTACATGTGCGATTCAACTGTTGTGTTTTAAACCACACCTAAGTTTACAGTTGGAAATATGTTTCTATTTAGAAAAGGTTTAAAAGATGAAAAAAAAATGCATGTATGAAAACTTCCTTTTATACAACTAACTAGCTAGCTAAATTGTCCCTTTAATTGTCTAATGTCTATTTTGGATGACCCACATTAAGGGAATTTAGCATGAAAAAGGATTTGCAAAACAGAAACATTTTCATTATTACATAAAATCTTAAGAGTTCTCTTACAACTTGCATTAAACAAAGAAATCTTTTCCTCATCTCTCCTAGTCTGTACCCAGATTAGGTATTTTCAGTGATCAGTTACTAAACAATTCAGATCATTTGCACATGATTAAAATACATTTCAACATAGGAATATTTCCATAATTTATGTCAGTACCTGTAATGGGATAATCCACGTAACGCCTTGTTTTTCCATCATAGTATTCTGTTCCTTTAACAATTACTAAATGAGCTGGAAAATTTACACCCCAAGCTAATGTGCTTGTGGCAATAAGAACCTAAGACAGAAAGAAAGATTAATGAGGTATAGGTAACAAAAAGCCAACTTTTAAAATTCCATGTAAAACTCATTATGGCAGGATTCAAAAAGAACACATGTACCTGGATTTTGCAGTTCACAAACAGTTCTTCCACAGTTTTTCTGTCCCTTTCATGCAGACCCGCATGGTGCATGCCTATTCCAAAAGCAAGTGTCAGCTTTAGATTTGAATCTCTAACTGTCACTATAATGTCATTCATCTGTAACAGAAAGAATAATTGCATGTTTTAAAACAGATTACCCAGAAATATTAAACTTTTAGGATTGTAGGGTTTTTTCTTTTTTTTTCTTTTTTTTTTTTTTTTTTAGCAAGGATAATTTGCTCAGTGCTGTTTATACAAACAGGAAAACAGAGCCTTCTTCAGTCTCTGAAAAGTCTGGTTTTAGTCTAAAAAAATAAAATACTTATATTCATGATAAGGGGGGGAATAGGAAATGCACATGACTTTATTGACATGCTAAGTAACACAGACAAGGAAATGAAAATGCTGAAAATATCTTGACAGGTCTGGCAAATGCTGTGCATTCTGTTCTGTGTTTGTTTAATGCAATCCCTAGTATCAAAGAGGTTAGAACTGGTATAAAAACATAGCAAATCCCTGCAACCAGTAACATAATAGATTTGGCTCTCTTGAATGCCTTTGAAAAAACAGACACAGTTCTTCAGTTTGATAATTTTGTAGTTATTATTCATCAAGAAAGCTTTTTTTTTGCATGCTGAAATGTAAATTAATTTTGATTTTTTTTTTTTATGAGTTTGTAACTGGTAGACTCAAACCCTGTAGTGAAACCCAGCATTTATTGTGTTCATTTAAAACTTTTAGAAGTCCAGACGAAGAGCTATTTTTATTACTATTACTAATTTTTCAAATCTCATGTCGATGACTACTTGGAACCATTTTAAGTACTATCATTTTAACTATCTTTCTAGCCTACATTTTCAAGTAGTAAATTTGATAATAAATTTATTTCTGTAGATGACCTCTATGAAAAGTCTCTCAGTAATAATGAATGAAACTGTCTTGTTTAATGATTTTACCCCTCAATATTCCTTTTATTGTTTTAGTTCTAAGGCTGTTTATTATTTTATGTGATTTTAATTTAATTATAGCCAGGAACTTTAAAATTTATGCTCTTATTAGTGGTTTCCTGGTGCCACCAGCAGTGGCATGATGATATTGCATACTTATGGGCATTCATGGTTAACAGAGGAGGTATAGTCAAGGCTAGAGAAAAAATAGTAGTGCAGAACAAATTAATCAGGGTAACTGAAAAATTTGGACACAGTGTTCAGTCTCATCTCGGCCTGAATATCCTAAAGTACCAAGATATGATACATTGCTTGACTGCTGTGATATCTTCATTTCTACTTTGGACCCTGAAGTGTTGCACTTCTGATGCTTAAAATTGTACCCTCTCTAAATATTTCCTGGGTTTTATAATTCTCAGACCCTAATGTGAATAAAATTATTCATATATCTAAACTCAAGTAAGATGTTACTACTATTATACAAAGAATCCTTAAGAGGTACAAAAAGGGTGGAGAATATAACAGTCCACATTGAGGATTTGAAAACAAACAAACACACAAACAAACAATATAGATTTTGTAAATCAATCAATTTTGTTAGGAAGAGCAAATTACGAAGCATTTAAAAAGTCTATTTGTTGAAGTAGTATTGACTAACAGAACTACAACTGATGGAAGTAACAGAGAACCCAACTGAAAAAAAAAACATGTTCAGGCTTTGACAGATCAATCAATTTCATCTGTCAATGGAAGCTCCTAAACTTTACTTCCCCTCACAAGGCAGTTGCCTGGATGTTCCTGAGAGCTTCCTATGCTATAAGACATAGAAGTTTTGTTTTATAAACCGATGTGGCACATAGAAAAGAAAAGGATGCTTACAGAAGAGAAGAGTGAAAGGGAATATAAAAGACTGAAAAGAAAGGTAGCAGAAAGAAAAAAAAAACCCAGCAATGACTTGAGAGTGAAGAGGGGATAAGTTCATTTAGGAAAAGGAAGTAAGAAGAGGGGTATATAAGTCGAAAAGAGTAAAGAGCTGAATGAAAGGAGGATATGTTAAAGGATAAAGTTTATCTATTGAGATACAATCAGCAAACCTTTGATTTCTCTAGTCAACATGTAGACATGTGACTGCAGTGTGGACAACATGAATTATGACCCATCTTAAAGACTTTTGCTTCTAAGACTAAAAAACAGCTAATGAGAACACATATACTGTTTTCTCTACAATTATAACCATCAACATACAATACTAAAAATATTATTGAACCCATTAATGTTTTCTGTGCTATGGATTTATGAAGTGGCACTAATACTGCATAGGCTCCCCATGCCTAAATAGATACTTTGAGAAATGACAGCTATATGTATATATTTGGTAGGATATTAAGATGAAAAATAGAAAACAAAATTGGCAAATATCTGAAAAATAAACAAAACAAACCAAGAAGAATGCATTTACATTCTACTCAATTTCTGCATTCAAAAATTGGTAAAAGATTGCTGAATTAATTTTTCTTCTCCCCACCAAGCATCAGCACCTCATGATAGTTATGTCTTTAATGTAATGGAAGAAGCCAATTCCAACAACATTTATTCCATTATTCACATCGACAGAATGTGATATTGGGAAAATAATGAATCTAAACTCCCTTCTCCTCTAGAGCAGTACAGGGATCAAATTAGCTGATTTGGATTAGTCTATAGCAATTAGACTGCTCCTTAAGCACATGTAATTTTACAGTGTGAGTTATTTTCAGTACAGAACATGAGCTAAGCCTTTTTGCGATATAGTTGCCAGCATAAAACATCCTAAATTCACACTGCTGGGAATTTATTCAAAGATGTTCTTGCTTTTACAATCAGTGGTGGTTATTTTTTTTTTTCCCCTCTGACTTGTATTACAGCGGTGGCCTGTGGTGCTGTTAGTCATACCTGCAAAGCAGTGTAATTTACCACAGGAAAACTAAAGAACCCTTAGCAGGAGAGCTGGCGCATGTACTACTATCCTGTCATTTTAGCAGCAGGGAATCCTAGTCATTTTTAGCTGACCCCTTACTTTCATATAAATCACTGTAATAAACATAACTCTTTTACCCATAGGCACAGTCCAAGGCTTAAAATTCTCATGACGATTTATTTAAAAATATAAATATCTCATGTCAATGTAGTGTAAGAATATTATAACTTTCTATTAAGAAATAATGGCACAATTAACAGGTTCATTAACCAGAAACAGACACAGCACTGTGACTATAAAACAAATCTAACGTTTCTGCTTTCTTATACTTAATTATTATTCATCTTTCTGAAAACAACCGTAATGTTGTTTTACTCATAGAAGGGTAGAGAAAATATATTTTAAGAACAGAAAATAAGTATATTAAAACAACATAAGGAAATATGCATAGTACTAACATAACACCCCCCACCCCCCAGCCCCTGCCACCCTGTGCAACACCAGTGCAGGGAACTTAATGCAAGAAGGGATTTTTCCCTGGACTCTAAGACAGGTAGGATCGGGCCCACACTGAAAGGTTTTGCTATCCTTCACAGATTTTTTTGATAAAAACCCAAAAATACTCCCTGTGCTTTCCTAATATCAGGTTGATAAGAAATCTGCCTTTTAATAAAAAAACCTTTGAAAACCAATTTGGGACTCTAGTAGCATTGCAAAATATTTATTCTAAAAAGTAAACTTTATTTCCATATTTTCTATTCTAATTTCTGAACAAGCTAGATTTTTCTCCAACTACTAAGTAGTCATTTTCTTTGTTCCTGCACATATGTAAACTGTTGAACCATTTACTTTAAGCTAATAGAACTTTTTTTTTATATTTTAAATTTATTATACTTAAAAAGCTTTTGTAGAAAGATAGGATTCCATTTAAGCAGATACATTACCCTGTGCCTGAAATACATTCCAGTCAGAGTATAATTCAGCAAGTTGATGACAATGCTGGCTCCAAAAGAAAGGAGGAGACCAGATTGGACAAGAATGAGCTAACAGATTGTGCAGCCCAATTCTGTCCCTTTGAGTGTGATATATTGTTTCAAGATGCTAAAAACCCATACTTTCTCAAAGCATATCTGTTGTGCTGGTTTTCCCATTTTCACAGAATCCTCATTATTAGTACTCTCTACTCTTTTCAAAGCACGTCAGACTCAGACCATATGCCACTGAATAATGCTTATCAATTGTCTAAAATGCCCAATAGAAGAAAGATGTGCCAAACAAAGGAATCGTGAAAGTTATGAAGTCTTTTACAAAAATAATTACATATTTCACATCTGCTACAGATGTTAAGTGAAATAAAAACATCTCCTTGTTATAACTAAATGTTAATTTTTATGACACACTTTTGTGTCATAAAACCAACATCTTGTAGAAGGAAGTTGAACTTCTATAATGAGTGAAACATTTAGAAATCATTCTTGGGTACCCTCCTGATCTTTAAATGCAGAAAAAATAACATCTTAGAAAATTATTTTTGATGAAGAGTTGGTTTATACTTCAGAACTCTCCCACACAGAACAAGATGCCTAAACCAACTCAAATAACATTACTGAAGAAACAGTTTTAAATAAGGTTTAGACAGTTGATATATTATTAAAACATATAATATATTAATAATACATAATAAGACATTAAAACATAATATATTAAAACTATTAACACTAAAAATCTCATCTAAATGACAGCAATATAGCTATTCATGACACAGACCAGATTCTTCTATGCCTGTTTTATAGCACAACATTACCTCAGAAAATTAACATGGAGATAACAGGTTATTTGATTTAAAGGTTAGAGAATGAGACGTCATCTTTTTTCTTTCCAACAATTCTTGGGATATTTTCGTTGGTTTTGGGTTGGTTTGTTTGTTTTTATTAGCAGTGCAAACCAGAACTATTGGTAAAATTTAATGCACTTTCGTGCATATGTCTATGCATATATCCACATAGTGTACAAACACATATACAGATCCATAAGTAGCGCACACACGTTTACACACTCACGTGACTAAAATGGCAAAATCAGTATGGGTCTGATTCATTCTTTTGGAGTCAATGAATGACCTTCATTCAAGGGCCCTTGAATTCAGTGGAAGCTAACTATTGCCTGATATGGATGTTATTGAATATTATTGTAGGTATGTTTGTGCTAAAGGATATTGGTTATTTCTAGAGGTTTCAAAAAGAACAGTCTTAACAAGATGCAGGTGGCATAATGATGCACAAAACAGAATGCAAAAATCATTGTGGTTAAAGTTAAAACTATGTATATTGGTACGTTTTTTCTCCCTCCTCGTACTGTAAATATTACAAATAAATCAATCAATAAATAGAAAACCTCCAAATACCTGGACAGGGAATAAATTTTTAAAAGAACCTCACCAAATAAATAAGAAAACACCCTGCTTGTCTGCTGGTGAGAACTGCATTTTAACTTCAAACAATAAACCATAAATACTACTTTGTACTTTTGTTTTAGGTTAAAAACAAAAAGCTGTAAAAACATTAGAGAAAAATAAATAAACTGAAAACTTGATTCTAATAAATTATGTTGTAAAAAGATTGCAACATTTTCCACCACCACAGATGTAGATGCAATTTCTGACAGAGAAGGACTTGTTTCTCTTTAGTCAGCTCCTAATGTAGAACAGTACCCAAGCTTACCATCACAAACTGGTGGCACTGTCTGTTTCCCAAAGCATAATCTGAGCTATCGTCCCTCTTAACAAGATAAGTTATGGGTCACAAGCTTGCACATGACAGTCCTGGCTGACAACTGCAAATTAGAATTTTAGCAAGGATGTATGTATTTAAAAATCATCTAATGATTATACAAAAAAGCAGGATAAGCCTAAGGTTTTCTTTTCCCATTGGCATGTTGGCATCAATGAACAAGAAAAAGAAATGAAGAACTATTCTATTTACAGGTGAAGTCTTCTCCTTGAGATGCACTGCCCATTCACATTTCTGTCATGATGCATCTGTTCTTCATAAGTATAACCAAAACAATCTTTAAAGAGTGATCTCTAATGAAGAGTCCTTGCTACTACTGAGGATGGCAAGGAAGGCAGCTTCTGCTGCTGCTTGTTCACTCTTTGGTGAAAAATAAACTCTGCTGCATATTGTAAGAGGGGCAGACAGCTTAATTTGGAACGTGTAAGGACAATGAACCTTACAGAAAAATAAAAAAACATCTCTAAGGCGCTAAGATACGTAACTATTCTTTCTTCTTCAAGAGACTGCCCAGTTATACTCTGGGCAAACGGTGGCAGTCTTGCTTAAATCCTGAAGGGGATCTATATGTGCAAATGGAAAATGTTGGAAAGAGCTTTCAAGTATCATCTACAAATCTTGGCAAGTAGGGTATTGCAACATCACTGGAAGCTTCTTTGTCAGACTAAGGTATATATATATAATACCTGAGGTATTGGAGGGGACATTTATTCACAAAAAGCATTCACATGGCCTGAAACTTAGTTGCATAGAATATATTAAAGAAATCTAACCATTGTAGTGCAGCAACAGGTCCAGTGGAACTGGAAAACTGATCAGTACTAGAAACAGCAATTTTCATCAAGTACTGCTAGTACTATGAAGACTGACTGCTGTCTCAACCTTCTGAATACATTTCAACTTTCTGAATACTATAATGGGTATGAGCCAGAAACTGCACACCAGACATCAAATTTAGGGAAAGCATCCAGGAAGAACCATCCCCAAAACGTAATGGAGCTGCCTATAACATATATTTTTCAGTAGATGGATGTATAACAAAATTCCTTCTCAACTATAATTCAGTTGCACCTGTTCGACTACTGACTTCTTTGAGGGTAAGAACATCTTTTATGATTCCTCCATGATCCAGGCATGCTGTTACCTGCTGTGGTGGCAGTGGTTGAAGGATTGTTTCTGTATGTCAGTTATACATACAAAGATGTTTTCCAGAAGTTTCATGCAAGTTCATGTAGTTTGAAATAAAACTGATTGATATTTGGCCTGAATTTGATACTTGGAGCCGAGTGGCAGAGATGGAGTTGTATTTGCCTGTTATCTGAGAGTACTGTGAAGAAATGCAGTCTGGAGTATTGTGAACAGAATCGGTTGCAAGCTGCAATCAGAGCCTGGTTTGGCACTACCACTACAAGGAGAACCTCTACAGAGATCAGGGAAGCTAAAATGATGACAAACAAAGATGATAATAAACAAAGATCCAATACTGATAACAACAAAGGTAACAAAGACCCAGTATTGGTCTCTGCCCTACTCCAATCTCTTCCCCACAAGGTCTGATTCTCTCTGATACCATCACAGAAGAGCTACCAAGTAGGGTAACACAGAAGAAACACTTTTAATGGCTGTGTCTACCTCAATATCCTACCTCCAGATATGATTATGTATGGCATTATTTACAGCATTTCAAGAAGCCTTATGAAGTCTACCACTGGGAAGTTAACATAAACATAGCCTAACTTTAAGCCACCATGTAGCAAAAACAATTACATAATTGAAAAAAACTAATGAATGAGTTCTCAAAAACCTTATGTCAGCCAAAATTACATGGATAAGGTTGACTGAAGAAAAAGTGCCAAGGTCTGTTGTAAAGCTTGTTAACTTTGTATACACCCACGAAAAAATCTCTTACATCTCAACATACTTCACAATTGACAATTACAAATATTTTGAAAATAAAGTATTTTGTCTGTAAGTTCCCCTAAAAAACAGTGGTTGGCAAAAAGCCAAATGTGAAAGAGGGACCTGAAAAAAAATTATTTTAAGGCATCAACAATTTAATTCTTCTAACTGGTCCATTTTATCCCATATGGAATTGAGAAACTTGAAATATTTGGGTAAGTGATTAAGATATGGAATACCTACTATAAAGTATTGGCTAATTCTACTTTTCATACTTTAAAATGTTGCAGCACCAGGAGAGAATTTTTCTGTTTCACCTAGTCTAAGTCTGATCATAATATAACTTGAAGTTAAAACTTTTAAATTTTTTTAAAAAATTAAATTATTATGGATAAAGAATTAGGTAGGATGACATACACCATATATGTAGCGCTACTATAGTTTTGTCTTGTGCTTCAATGTCAAATGAAACTCAGGCTAATCATGCTCATTTAAAATACAAAACTACAAACTAGTTCCATAATTACCTAAAGAAACGTCCACTTGAAACTATGGGTACTTCAAACAGAATTGTGTTCTGCATAATAGTGGTAAGATATAACAACTTAGAACTTAATCCTCCGTCTTTTACATTTACGTAATCAGAACTGAGTAACTTGGTAGGTAGCTCATGCTCCAAACACTCAGCTTATTAATTCAAATACAAATCATATGCAAATGTCATTAAACTAATAAATGCAAAGTCTGCTTGTCCTTCTTGGCTCCTATTTCGAAACCTTATTCTGAAACATGAAATTCAAAGACTCCTAATAGAAAGCCCTTTTCCAGCAAGTGAAAAAGTTTCAGTTCTTTTCAGGATAGTAGTGGCTCCCATGACATGGGG
The DNA here is from genome assembly GCA_013397135.1 of Pachyramphus minor. Classification (NCBI taxonomy): domain Eukaryota; kingdom Metazoa; phylum Chordata; class Aves; order Passeriformes; family Tyrannidae; genus Pachyramphus; species Pachyramphus minor. Next base: position 67,243 of record VYXB01000625.1, read on the forward strand.
AAACTATTCATAATAATGTAAGTCATTAAGGGAAAGCACATTGCATATTCTTATTGTAGGTGAGATTACTGCAGTAAACCAGCACAAGCTACGAGAGTACTCAACTAAATAGTAGTAACCTGGATATGAAATGTTTCTGTTAGGCTCAAGAAAACGTTAAATAGAGGTTTTACAGCTAGAAAAGCAGCATCAAAGTGAGATATACTTTAGTACTAGTGGTTTATCGGCCAAGACAGACATTTTCTATTTTAAAATCCATCTGAAACGGGAAGGATACAGATGTTGTGCTTTATCTCTGAAAAATCACATTTTATTTTTTTTGCAAAGAGCAAACAGACACAAACATGTAGTTTAGTAACATATACTTTCAGGTACATAAAGTTGGTATACAATTGTATAACCATTCATAAAACTGTTGATACATAAATATTCATACAGTATCCAGTTTGGACCTTTTATTTATGACTCCTGCATTTTGCTGTGTTTTAACCCTTAATTATCACAGAAATTCCTAGTAGAAGACTTGCTACCACTAGAAAAAGCTAATTTCCAAAATCTATAAAATCTGAATATTAACCAAAAAAACTGTTTTGATATACTATAATCAGGACCATCAACTGAGAAGGAAACAAATAATACTGTATTCAGAGCAGGTGCCAAACTGAGTGGATCAAATACAGCATGGCACACCATTTGAAAAATGCAGATAAATGAGAATACTGAATAGTTATCATTTCGCCATCACCCATGTTTTGTAATAAACACAGGAATGACTTTTTGAACAAACAATACGAGAAAATGTAATTATAGATTATACTGCTTGAAAGAGAATGAAAACTTTGCAATTTTTATGTTCTTATAACAAAGCTATTGGCAGAAGCTTTCTTAACTTTTTTATATCATTGATCTCAAAAGTAGACATGCAAGACTAAATCATTCCTAAATGATTGGTTCTGAAGCACATTTATCAATAGATGTATGAATATAGATGGACAGATGCATGTAGATACATACATACATACATATATTCACACACCTAGGTATTCATATACATAATGCATCTTAATGCATTTTTTTCCTAAAACACTGAAAGAGATTTGGTTTAAATTCCAGCTCAACATCTATATGTCACAGATGTCCAGCTGTAAGCTTTAGGAAACACTAGCCCTCTTTCTTCTAGTCTTCGTCTTATCTTTGTATCAAAGACTTGTACCATGTGATATATCTTGTCTGGGACAACGGAACTACCATTAATAAGAGATACACAGGAAAAAACAAAGATAAAAGAGTTTGTGTTCTGAAGTTCAGCTCTTGCACAGACACTTATATAATCTTTATGGTGACATTACTTTTAATACATATGAAATTCAGCATATGCACAGCTCTTTCAAGATCTACCCTCAAATGACTCTTGTTTTAGAATGACTTTTTTTACAAACAACAATAACATACAAGCAAAGCAGCAACAATGAAGGTAAAAAGATTCTACCTCTCTTTCATCCATCTTCAGCCATTGTTTGGGATCATCCTCAGTGGCTAGGAAAGCTATCAGATCCAAGGCAGTAAGCCTTGTCTGACGTCTGGACGACACAAAAATAAGAACAGGCTTGGCTGGAGAATGACTCCGAATTGCTGTTGAGGAAAACAGAACTTGAGAATAAGGCCCTTTAATGACAAAAATTAGAGTTTCTCTTTGCAATACATAGACAGATGACATAGAGGTATACATGTATACTTTGTCTTAGGTGAGCATATACCACCTCTGAACGAAAGACCATAAAACTACGCTTAGCTGAGTCTGAGTTAAGTGCCCTAACACTTCAGTGATCATTGTAAGCTAATTAAGAGAATCAGTTTGGGAAAAAAACCCAACGAAGCACCACAAAACCTAGAGGAGCTTTCTAGACTTAAAGCTTGTGAATTTCTCTATCTCAGTGTAATAATAAGCATTTCAATGGTTTTTTTACCCTGTTGGGGTATGCTGTATCAGATTAAATGCCATCAAAGTCTAAAACTTGCTTTTTGCCTGACCCTTTGTTTCTGTGTTTACTAATTAATCTGATATATTTAAACCAATTATATTTTAGGACTTTTTAAAAAAGCATTTTCTTGCTCAGTCTGTTTTGTAAAAGTTTGAGGTTGCAAGCAAATTTTTATGGTCCCAGGAATAAGTATTGCCATGAAAATGCTAAAATAACCTTGACTGTATCATGTCAAACAAGTGGGGAACAGAGCCTTCATACATCATATTTCTACAGATTTTCTAGCACCAACGAGCACTAGAAAAATGAACAGGTGTACCTAGAATTTCAAATACTCTAAGTCACTTGTATGTTTTCTCATGTAATTCTCATTCTAGCAATTAAATTTATGTATTGTTAATTTCTTAAATTTCTTCCACCAGCGCATACTGTTCCACAGTTCATGAATATTAGCAAACATGTGCTCCTGCACACTATGCAGTTGTGAAATTATTGAAATAGGATGATTCATGTGTATTTATATCTCACAACTATATATGCCAATATATCTATATATTTTAAAAGCCCAACATCTAATGGATTTTTGTTGCTTTAGGAACAGGTGTGGCAGAATAGCCCGAGACAGATTTATTGTTCATTAGTGTTTTTGTACAATGCTCTTGTGGAGGTGTAAATAATCCGAGCTGTCAAGATTGGTCTCTAGTCCACAATCAATACTTTGCTTCTGTCATAAGGCTAATTAAAGCAGCTAAAAAGTCACCTCACAAATGCCACCTCACAATCAACAGCAGTTCACATTACAAAATTTATTTTGGAGGTTATTTTTAATTGATATAATAAATATTCCTTATGTAACCAAACCGAAACATGTTCAAATAAAATACGAGAGTTTTTCCTAAATCTATCCTGCTTGCCAGCTTGGTTAAGAATAAAAAATTGGAAACAGAAGCATATCTGGATGCACTAGAAATTTTGAATTTTATGGTTATTGCTTTGAAACTAGAATTATAGGAGGTTAGCTTGACTTGCAACTTCTGTTCATAATTTTTTTAATGCTTACATACAGTGGTCCATATGAAAATACCTCAGCAGATTAATAATATGAATGGTTTTATTACTTTCTAAATTTCAAATATTTTTACACAAATGTTTCTTTATGGTGTCAAACACTAAGAGAAAACACATTTTATTTCCCCTTCACTAGCACTAATTTTATTCTTCTGTTCTAAATACATTACATTCTTCTGTTACATGTTGCATTTGCAGCACACTTTATGTTTCAGACAAATAGCTTTGGGCCATTAGCAGAGCAGATTCCCCCAATACATGCCAAGAGTACATACAGTAACACATGTTGCAAATGTGCTGCAAATGAACTGTGTAAAGTCTTTTTTTCTTTTACAGAAAGAAGGAGAAGGTCTAGGAACTTGTTGCTTACCCTGAAATGCAGGTTTGTTCATGCTAGCCATACGAGGACAGTAATGCTGGCCAGGGAAGCCCTGAATGTGCACCTCCAGGGGAACAGGACGTACTGATGGTCGGAAGTTGAACAGACCCATCTACAAGAGAACATTTTTTTTTTTTTAAGTTTAATGTTGAATTATGTTATAAATTGCTATTTTGTTTTTCTGCAAGACAAATACATATCTCTCTTCTAAAACCTTTTTTCATACCTGATTAATGTTTAGCCAGTCAGCAAGGTCTCTGGCATTTGCTAAAGCAGTGGATAAACCAACTACTCTTACAGGCTTCTCAGTGTGCGATGAGATAAAGTTTGTTCGAGACACAATGACTTCCAATACTGGGCCTCTCTCATCCCCTAGTAAATGAAAATTGCATTGAAAAATAGAGAAAAAGAAAAGCTTCAGATGTCAAAAAGCATATTCATATAATAAATACCAACATACTTGTTCAAATTTAGCAACAATTCTCATTAAAAATAACAAAACTTGCTCACCCAGCAGATGGATCTCATCTATGATAAGAATGGCAACTTTCTGAACATAGCTTCTGTTCTGCCAGCTTCTGCTGACACCATCCCACTTCTCCGGGGTAGTAACAATCAGGTCAGCTTGGGCAATGGCTCTCATGTCAGGAGTCACATCTCCTGTCAACTCTACAACCCTGTAATCAAGAAAGATGGTGGCTTCACTTTGCAAAGCTTTAAACATCTTACTGTTCAAATATTTACTCCTAAACTTAAATTCTTATGAGTGAAGTAATTTTGTTTCTCATCAAACACATTTAATAGGATTTCTGAAATTCTCTCTGTTTCCTTAGCAAACACCATATAAATACCAAATACCATTTCTTAGCAAAACCATATAAAAAGAAGACGACGAATATGAGTCCCAACTATGGTTAGTTTTTCAAAATGAAGATAACATTATAGTAGTATGACACAATGTGAATCATAACATCCTGTCATATCCAGGATGAAAGCTTTCTAGAAAGCGACCAAGTTGCCACCTGCTGTTCTGCATAAATCTCTGGTTTGAATAATGAAGCTAAACTGCAGTGTGCATTGCATTTGTTGGTGAAGGTCCATTAAGACTGGTGCAGAAATTATCCTAAGACCACTTTTTGGGAAGATTAGCAGAGTTTTTCCAATTGTTTGCCTCATTATGTTTTCTACAAACAGCATTTATGGTGATCCATCATTTTAGATGGATCCATTATAACGTAATTTTGACATTTCAATGACACATTCTACATCCAGTTGAATAAAAATTCCTCTCAGTAATGTGTATCTTCTGTTCAAAATTTCAGTCACAAGTAACTGCAAATTTCAAAGAGGAAATATTACCTGAAAATATTTTAACTCATTGCTACAATAATAACAGGAATATCACTGGTAATTTCAGAGTACCACTTCTTTCTCATGAAACCTGTGGTGTGATTTGAGCTTAACTTAGGGAAAAAACTATGTATAGAAAAGGCAAAGGCCCTAAATAATGCATCCTATGGATAAAAATTTTAATTCAGGAAACTATAATTTTGGAAACCATCACCATGACTGATATACCTCATAGATCATAAAGTAATGACTGAACAACACCTGAGAAGATCAGCAAGAAATTTAATGTTACCAAGCAATAAAATTATATTAATTTATATATGAAGGGCATCATATGATTACTAGTACACAGTCCATGGAAGTCCTGTATGTGCCTTAGAGCTGAGATTTCTAATGAAAGCTTATTTTGAGTAATATTTTCAATTTCCAAGAATATTGTAGAGTGAAATCTCAGCTTCATATTTGTTATACTGGCAAGTAAGGAGAATGAAAATAGCTCGGTATCAAAAGTGTATCCCTTTCTTAGTTTTGATCTTGCCATCACTACAATGACTATTGATAGAGTTTTTTAAGTACTAGAAATTTGAAGGACAGTATATAATCAAAACCTATTTTGAAATACTCAAAAGTATTCTGTAGATTTTATTCACACTTGATGGGCTGTTCTTTTGCTTGTGATTTCTCTGATTAGGTAAGGAGAAACATACTTTTTACCAAGTTTTTCTTCAATCCTAACTTTCCAGTCCTCAATTCTCTCACGGACGAGTGCTTTTAAGGGTGCAATATACACTGCCTGTGAAAGAAATATCACAAAACCAGAAGTTAAACAAGAAACCTTTATTACAGAGTACGTACAACATATAATATTTGTGAGATCTGAACATACTCATAATCTACAAAATGAATAAGGCTTGAGTTCCTTAAGTGACCTGTAACGGGATTATATTTAAAACAGACATAATGCTTGAAAAAATGGTTTTGTTTCCTGAGACATTAATAAGCAAAAAAATTAAGATATAGAATAATTTCTTGAAATTGAAATATTTATCACACCATTTAAAATAAAACCCCACTTATATAAATAATGCCTTTTTTTTTTTTCCAGGACTATAAAATCAGCAAGTTAACATTCTAGAACAGAAATAATCTGAATTAACAGAAATTAACAGAAGTAACAGAAATAATCTAGCAAGCAATATCTTACCTGATTTCTAGCTATGTCATTAAATTATTAAAATATTACCAGTTAAATAAAAAAGCTGATTATTTTAAGCTAAATGTCACAATATTTTTCTCAAAGAAGCCTGCAGGGTAGAGGGGAATACTCTCACATGTACAAACAATATTTACTTACAGATTTATGATCAAAAATTCTGAAGCTTTTGAACATGAAGCAACTGCTCATGAAGAATTCACATACAATCTCCAAAATGCAGTTTCAGAATGTCAAAGGTTTTCAGCTTTATTAAAGCCTAAAATATATATTCCTTTAAGAACTGGCTTTTTTGTATGCCACAGATCTTTTGAAAGTGTATGAGTGGTTTTTTTACCTCACTTGGACTAACTAATTACATGAAGATACTGAAATTTCAAAGATGATTAAGGTATTTATGTACACAATTTCCGTTAACTTAAAGTTTATTCTTTTCTTAAATCTTACACTCAGATACAAAGATCTTTTCCAAAGACTTTAAAGTTAAAATGTGGCTAACTAAGACAAGATGGCTAAGTCAAGAAAGAGATATATATTAACTTTGAAAACAACTTTGAGTTGTTCAGCTTTTAGGAAATTTAAAACACCGGGGCAAGCTGCAACAGAAAATTGGTTTGTAGTATTTAATTGTAACTTATTTTTTTAAATAAGAGAGAGACTGGGCTACTTGTTTTCCCATGGAAGAGAATTAATAAACAGTACTACTGCTAGTAGAAGGAGATTAAAGCAAGAAATGCAGTTAAGTAAGTAAGAAAAGGAAATCCAGCATGCCTGTATGTCATGTTTGTAGATTTAACTCTAGTAGTACACTGATTAAACAAAAAATTGAAATAAAAGCATAATGTACATAATGAAATGCCATTTTGCATCCCAACAGATATAAATTGGAGACATTAAAATTCAGTTTCCCATAGTATTTTTCTAGACCTTTGTATTGCTGAAAACATGGTAATACAAAATGAGTCTAATAAACCTCTTTTACAAACCTTTGATGAGGGATACTTGTTAAAAACTCTAAAGATGGCTAATTCAGCCGCAACAGTTTTTCCAGAACCTGTAGGTGCTCCAAGAAGAACATTGCAGTCTGTGTGATAAAGAGTATGAAATATCTGTGTCTGGATAGGATTGAAGTGTGTGAATTTGTACAGGACTTCATATTCTGGATGTCCCAAGGCTGTGACAGGCAAAGGCTGAAGATCCAGAAGTTCTATAACCACAAAATAATCGTAAGACAAGATACGCCATGACATAACATAGCTTACTATGAAGATAAATATATTAACCAGTAATTTAGTGGAAAACAACTTACATTGGAAAATGTTTTACTTAATATCTCATATGACACAGAGTCCGTATTTGGGTAATTGCTCACTTTGACAAAGAATAATGAAAAGTTGTTTTTATGGCTCTGAAATATTTCTGCAAGTACTGTTTTAAGTGTTCTGATATCTGTGAACCAGCTATTTGCATAGATTAATCTTTTGCTTAAAGCTGTTTTCCTTTTATCTTTGCTACTTACTTGTAGTAAGTTCTAAACTCACAGTATTATATCATATGTATGTCCAGGTCATATGATAACAGACTGCGGAGTATTTCAAGTTCAAGGAAAAAATCTTTTAAGGAAGGAAAGATTCTTTGGAGTTTCCAAATTGATGGAGTAATACAAATCAGATGAGTGCAACTAAATTTTGCATCTAATCCTTTAAACATGTAATTAAAGACATAATCTTGATAAATAAACAAACAGCTTTTAAATATATGATTCTCAATATATCTTGAGGGCATCTGCTATCCAAACAATTAGAGACTGTGGAATTTGGAAGATGATATATATAACCAGATTGGATTTGGAATTCTACCAAATTAAGGAGACTGCAGTGATTCTGCCATGCAGATGCTTGCTTTGAAGTTTGGTTTGTTTTTTGCTTTTTATTTTTTTTTTGTGGCTGGAGGTCTCCCTGTCTTTTCAGGGTGCTTCGCATTAAGGTATGATATGGGGATATGGGAGTCATAAAATCTACTGAGGCAATGATGCCTAATATTCTTCACATGTTTTTCACTGATACCTTATGGCTGTTTTATCATTCCCACTGAAACGGTGATTTCTTGGGCTCTGTCAAGGAGAAAGAAGGCTTTTTTTGCCTAGCAGGGCCTCTATGTACTTCATTGTTGAGTGGGAACCAGATGGGAATTGAAATCAATTACCATAAATCCTAGAGGCTCCATAACTGGTGATGTGTAAATATCTTTCTGTTTCTTCTGAATAGTAGTCAGTGATCAGTCAATTAGATAAAAAGGTTACACATGCTTTTCCAGACAGTGTAGGTACAGTATAACAATAGCTAAACACTTCACAAACACATGTGAATTTATGCATGCCAAAGGACAACACCGTATGAGAAGGGAATATGTCTGAAGGCACTCACTTCATAGACTGCTAGATGAGCCAAATGTAATTGCAGTGGAAAGGTTTTACAATGACATCAAGCCCAATGAATGTATAAAGCAATCTATGTATCCAGAAAAAAGAAGCAAAACACAAACATATGCTTCTGTGCCAAGTGTTAAAAAGAGGGGGAGGGGAAGGCCACGACTTGATGAGATGAAATGTGGTGTTGTGCTGTAACAGTGCTTGGTATGATAAATTTATCTTAGCAAAAATAGTAAAATATTTCATATTTTCAAAATTTTAGCACTGTTTGTTTTTTCTTTGATGAATGTCATTTATAATACACTCCAAGATTATTTTTAACCAGTCCAGAAGAAAAGTAATGCTTACAAGCACTAAGATAAGACGTACTGTAACACAGAGATTGACTTAGTTTTATATGACAGTTTCAATTTCCTTATGGTTTAGAGAGAACTTGGAGTAACTAAAAGGCTGGTATTATGCTGAGATGAAATGAGCTACCTTTTGTTCAGGAACTGAAAAATTTAGAGAGCTGGAGAAGAAATATCACAAAGTGAAATTCCATAAACTCTTCTCCGATGAAGCAGAAGTAAGAGCTTTATTGCACTACCATAAGAAAAATCAATATAAGCCATATTCATTAAAACAAAAGGATCAAATTTGAAGTTACCTGTGTGGGGTGGATGTCTCTCTGGAAGAATCAAATGTTGAAAATTTATGATACATACAGCCTCTGCTCCTAACCATCTATCAGACACAGCTCGAATGTAATATTGAGAAGGAAGAGGTTCAAAAATTGGGATTGTGAACACCAGCAGTTGAGGTTCTTTAGTAATGACCTAGTGCAAACAAGTAGAGAACAATTACTGCACAGAAAAATCAATAACTTGAAAAATCATAGTTTGCCTCACTTCCATAAGCATTACTAACACAAAACAATAAAGTATGTGTGCACCTCCATGTGCTAAAAGTTTACATCTTTACAAAATATTTCATCACTGAGAACGTATTTTGCTTCCAGGTATTCAAAGGACAAAAATAAGGCTTTCTCTTCATCTTTTTCTTTAACAGCAAAACCATTAGAGTCTTTCTTTTTTTCACCTTAAAATAACTGTCCCAGCAAAGGAGGAAGAAAAAGAGGGACATTTGAGATCAGAAAACATTGTCGTTGGAGTCCAAGCTTATCAAGTGCATCTGAATCTGAAAGCTTCGCTACTAATTTGAAAATCTGCCTGGGTCAAAATACTGTTTGACATTACAAATCCTCACCTCACTAACTTTATTTTTGTCTTGCTATGAGATTGATTCTGAACAAAATCTGTTTCTTGTTTCTTTTGAATGATGAAGTACTCCGAATGATAAATGTGATCATTAGTAGGATCTTCTACCCAAATCCACCAGGGCTCTCCAACAGTGCCATGTACCTTTAAGAGTAGAAAAGATAGCTTTGTTTTAGTTTTAACAAGGCTCTCTAGGTTTGGTACATATATATATTGGATATATTTCTAAATGACACAGGCTCACAAAAGAATACAGAAATACAGAAAGCGCAAAATAACATTTTGAATTAGATCAGTCTGCTTAAAGATTATGTTCAATAAGAGTTTGCTTAAAGAGTTTGTATCATGTAAATGGACAGGATACAAATGCAACTGAAGGTAGTGCCTCAGCTGTTTATAAATAGACTGAACTGTCAGAGTTTCCTCTAGACTCCCATGAATGCTTTCTTGTTATTCCTCCCAGTACTTCTGCCTTTGGGTTCTGTATAGAGGATTGTCTTTTGCTATTGTCTGCTCATTTTTCGATCAAAAACATTCTCTCAGGAAAAACTGGACACTGAATTGTGACATTCCTCTCTCCTTCTCTCTCTTCCTCTCTCCTGGTGAAAGATACAGGAAGGGGATTCAGAAGGCTATAGATCGTAGCCATTGCTACAGGTGAAGTGAGAAGAACATAAATAGAGCTGTCTCTTGATGATGTCCCTGCCATCTGGCAATAGGTTTTTCCATTGTAGGTTTTTGTTTGCTTTGTTGTGCACCTTACTTTGCAATACCAGCCACAAATCATAGCTAGGTGGAATTCTCTGTTAAGACTTTTTTCTTCTTTAACAGAATTTGTGCCAATGAACAAGTATTTTACTTAAATATCTAGGAAAATAAAGAAAAATGCATAGTACAGGCGTACAGAAGATATACTATTTAGTGAATATAGATTTCTGATGTTTCTGATGAGGACTGTGATGAATTGCCAAATCAGAAGATGAAAAAAAGGTGGAATTATTCCTGAACTTAATAGAAAAAAAAGACAAAGTGCATAGTTGCTTCTAAAGGCAATTATACCACTACAGGAATTTGGTATTGATTCACACAGTGTGCATTAGTTTCAGCATACTTTGTTCCTGTGGACGTGTTGGAAAACAGTCTGTAATGGTTTTTGAAGACAAAAACATGTACAAAGAATAGAACCAAGGTGCTTTTATCTCCTTTTTATCACAGTTGCACAATAGAGAAATAGATGGACATTCATTTTCATTCATTTAAATTTCACTAGCAGCTTTGCTGGGACCTGAAGCAGTGAAACTGAAAGGACACAGGTTACTGCAGGCGACATTTTGAAAAATGGCAGTGAGACTATTATTTTATCAGGGTTTAGGAGAATTGAAGAGAGGAAAGAAGAATTAAGGAAGGTGATTAAGTTTAAAGCTCAGAAATTTCATTATTAACTACAATAGCACCCTAATTTTGGAGAGTCCTGTGGAAAAACTGCAGGGCAATCTGAGCACAGGAAATGCAACACTCTCTCCAGTAATGATTCTCAAGAACTCTGGGGAGCTCTTAAGAACTGACACATACCTATATTTTGGGCAACCATCACCCTAAAGCTGCATGTCTGATATATGACTCAGCTAATTAATACTAGTTGCTTTATTCTGTATTTCTGCTGGACTACTCCTGACTGCAGTAAGGCTTAATTGCTCTACCTGGGCATGTTTATAGTCCTTTGCTTCTAACAAAAGAATAAACATTTTTCACTGGATATGGCTTGCTCACATGCTTTTACTGAACTTAAGGGCGTCCAACACTGAAACCTAAAGCCATTTAATATCAAGACGATGTCATATCTCATGACTACCAAAACATATCTTTTTTCACTTGTAGCAGCAAGTACAAAATTTGCGATGAGATCATTCTATAAGTAAGTGTTCAGGTAAAGGAACAAACTCAAACCCAATGTTAGCCAAGCAGGGTATTTCACTCAAGTATGGTATGTAATTTTTTAATATTCTGGTTTTATTTGATAACTCCAATTTTTTGAATGTAACTTTTTAGCAACTAGTTTTTGTACCAATTACAGCTGTACCTGTAAGTTTCTACAGATGTCTTCTGAAAAGCTTGCTAAAATACTGTGTGATGATGGACAAGCAGTTTCAGAGTGTCAAATTTAAGACAGTTATTAATTTTCAGAGACTATTAAAATTTAACAGCTTTATTTATTCACTGTGATGGAAGTTTCATTTACTGAAGAAACAAGAAAATCAACAGCTCTGTTACAGAAATAAAAAACTGAAAAAAAAGTTTTCCAAGTTTTTATGAGTACCAGTATACAAATTCACATAAAAACATCTCCTTAAGTTGAATTGATAAAACAATCATAACGTTTCCAAAGCAACTATCAGAAAAACTGTGTAAAGGGGTTACAGTAGAAAATAGATTTTTGACAAAATTATACTATAACTTTAGAAGTTCGAAGTCAAAATAACAGTATTATTCTGCGTGGACCTCTTTTCAACTTGTAAAAACAGAGGAACCTGGATTTTGTAGAAAAATCTAAAAATGGATTGAGAAATTACCTTTTATTAAGATAGAGCTTAATATGAAGAACAGTAATTTTTTTGTATTTAACAGGTAGATTACAAGTAAAGTGGATGAAAGACTGAATAATAAAATTTGTTTCAATCCAAAAAAGTAATGGCTTTTTTCTCTTCTGAAGTAATGTATATAAATAAGGCAGCAAAAAATATTTCATGTTATAATTCATGGTAGAAATTAATTCAAATATTTCTGTAATAAATTCAGGCAGTCAAATGACATCGAACTTTCTATATTTTCATTTTTAATCTCCCATTTCTAAGACAACCTAGTGAAATTTCCAAAATAAAGGCCAGGAAAATAAAATTCTAAAGTAATTTAAATGTTTGTGGAATAAATTTCTAATTTGCTTGTGATTAAGGTAAATTTGTAATATAAGGAATTTTAAAATTATTTTTTAATCAAAGACCAGATACTTAATATCCACCTTTCAAAATAATGTATCTTAAGTGTAAGCCTCATAAGCACAAAAGAGGAAAAACACGTTTGCCCATTGAGAGATCTTTTTTCTGTAGAAAGTTTCAGGAGATATCTTTTTTCTGTAGAGGTTTCTGAAGTACCAGCAACAATACAATGCCCCCATGTGGACACATATATTTAATTTAGATTTATCTTAAATCTATTTCTAATGAATAGCTTCTGAATCAAAGGGTAAATCAAAATCTGCAACTAGTACCACTCCTTTTATATAAATTTGCACCATAAAATACAGATGAATATAATTCCAAACACATCTCAGTTTTTCTGTTCAGACAAGTCCCCAACAGAAAAAAAGGCACGGATTTGTGAATGTACATTTGTAAAGCCATAAAGAGCAGCAGAACTTGGCATACATGAATTGCATTTCAAGGCTTTATATGAATGTGTTTGCCATTCATTCATAGTACAGAGACTCACTCGTGTTTCCCTTTTTCTTCCTTCTCCTTTTTGGGCATAAAAGTAATCTGTGTGTGGCTACTGTTGTAATATTTAGCATAAGCATTTGCCTCAGCATGTTATAAACGGCCCAATACTGCAAGAATTAACAGAAATAAAAAGATGATCTTTGCCTGCTTTCTTCTGCAAAAGTCATAAAGGTCATTCAATTCCTATTATCAAATTTGCTTTTAAGCTAAAATAAATATCTTTTTTCTTATCCAAACAGCTATGGACTACCTGTAATAATCTCCTTTACTGAAGCTAAATTAATGCTTCCTGTCCTTCCTCTTCCTCCTCTTTTTTTTACCTGGTCATTCCACGTGAAGTCGGGAGCAATGTTCAGTCGAACTCGGAGCACTGTGCGGGTAATTGGCTGAATTGTTGCTTCCATTATGATGGAGGGTATTTGATGTACACACTGTTTTACCTTCAACCCAATCTTCACATGATGCAGCATATGACCTGCCAAGAAAACATTAGGTGTAACAAATTTGCATTTCCAGGAAAAAGAATACAACTCTGACTTTCAAATAGGCTTTTAGAGAGAAGTATTACTGCTTGCTTGTTTTGCTCTTAGGTGCGTAAATGTCTGACTCTATTGACCTGGCATGTCTGAATGTTTTGTAATACTTAACTTGAATTAGCAATTTAGTGCCTAGAAAAATCAGTATTAACCCCCCTGCTGGCTATAACTAAGGGGTTAAAATAACTATTAAGAATTCACACTGAAAACATATGTCGAGCTACTTCTCTCTCCATTACTGACTTTTTGACCAGGTTGTTACCAAGCCATATAGGTCTTTCTTAAAGATGAACTTTCTACTTAATGAAGGGCACACAGTTGAATTTCTACAATCCCAGTAGTGATTCAAGGCAGATGAAATGCTTTTCATAAAACTGAATAAAGGTAGTTAATAGGTTGAAAATGCACATGAGCAAATGTTTCACAGCAGCTCTGATCTTTCAGAATACGCCAGTATGTAACTAAGACAAAGGGAAAACTAAATGTTGCAATGTTTTTTCATTTTCCATCCCCATCATGGTAACTAAGGCAATAAAGTGATTACATTAATTAAGAAAAATGTCCTACTTGAATTTTACAGGTCTCTGTTTCCTTGCTCTGCATTTTAAATATAAAAAAAAAGTATGTAGCAGTGATTTGTTTTCTGAAAAATACTGCACCTTCTAGCTTATTTAGGGAAAGATGGTTAATTTATTACATTTTTCACTGAGATTGCTTATGTAATTATGTGGAGCATATTTTAGATTTTAACCGTGATGGTCATAAATACTCCCTGTTTAAAGCTACCTTATTTTCTGTTATGTGGCTACTAATATTTTCTGTTATGTGGTTCCTTAACCACACTTACCCATGTGCACCCTTACCTGTTTAAAAAAAAAAAAAAAAAGGTGATATAAACTTTTTCTTGCAAAGAAAATAATAATTTAGGGGCACAGCATCTTGCAATTGCTATTTCTTTTCTACTGATCCCGACTTTAACTTTTCAGTTTTCCTTATTTAAAAAACTGGCAGATATTGCCTCACACAGGTGTTTATTCTCTGAAGAAATGAACGGTGATCTCACTTAAGAAACAAATATCTAAACCAACAGTTTTAACACTTATTTAATCCGTTTAATTTCCAGTTGGTAAAATAAGTGCAATTCCAGCAAGGTATTAAAATATATCAATATTATAGTATTTATGGACTAGCATTTGCAATTAGAGGTAAAAGTTCAGAAATCAGGTTAAATAAAAGCAGATGACAAATNAGAAAAGCTGACTATTCAAGAAAATAGGCATGTTTAAAAAAAAAAAAATTTTGCTTATTCACAATGATTGTTACCTATATTTTGGAAAGAAAAAAAAAAAGGCTTTTTTTCTCAGATAACACAGTGTTTTCCTGGCTTTTTGGAAACTCCCTGGTTCCACTGCAATAGCACATAAACTGGTGTTGACCAATTCATGGTACACTGGAATCTGGGATCTGTGCATACACCATGCTCTTGGCTCACTGGGAGGGCTGGCACCCATCTGATACATTTATCTCCCACTAAGCCATGGACTGAGTTAGCCAGCTCCTGTCTTTGTTATTCTATCCCCAAGATCGCAAAAACATTAAAAAAGGAAGAAACACAAAGACTGAAACTAGTCCTATGGAATCAGAAAACCAGGCAGAACCTGGAAGTTGTACTTTTTCTCATTTCAACATGGCTTTGAATTAAAAATAAAAATAAGGTGTCTGCCAGGCAAGCATTTCCTTCACGTCCCTCAGAAAGAAAGGTTAGACAGGAGGAACTGTGCCAACTATCTGTACTTCACAGAGATGCACAGATCAACTTGCTTTGATATTTATAAGGCTGAAGAACACGAAATATCATTACATATAGTCAGCAGTGACTTCTTTTCACAGTCAATTCCCAAGTCTCATCTACTTTCTAACTAAGTTAATATGAAGTAAAACTAGACAAATTGCAGGTATATATAGATACATTTTCATCTGGTCAATACTAGTTCCACTACACTGAAGGGAGCAAAACTGGTTTTGTATTTTAACACAAAATTTCTTGCTTCTCCAAGGGTGGGTATGGCGAGAAAGACTCAAAAAAAAAAAAAAANGAAAGACTCAAAAAAAAAAAAAAAAAAAGAAGGGAAGGAAACTGAAAAAGAATACTAAGTACTAAAAGACATTACAAATACACAAAAAATTAGTACATGTAAATTAAAAAGTGCTAGAATGCTTCTGAATAAAAAAGCATGATAATGCTAGCACTTCAAATAAAATGCTATGTTTTTAATACATTTAAAATTACTATATATTAAAATGCACAGTTGCCATAGTCTTTTGGTCTATTTATAAATATTTATTTTCTTATTTATAAATAAAGACATAGCCTCTAAATCTGCAAACTTTTACATATTTATTTAACTTTTTCCAGCCTAAATTGGGCACATTACAAAGCCTTCTAAGCTATGAATGTAGTTCTCTTGCAAATGAGAGAAATATTAAGTCAGAGGTGACAACTCCTAGGCATTGAGTATGAATTCTATGTTTATTCTAAAACTAGATTTTTCAAAAAATGGCCGTTTGTTTCTCACAGTTTGGCAAAAACAGGTGCAAAAAAAAGTCCAAATAAGAAAAAATACACTAAGGAAAAAGAAATACACTACAAGTGAGGTTTTCTTTCAACTTCAACCAGCTGGTGGGCAGTTTATGCACAACAGTTTATATACACTTACTAGAAATTGCCATTATGTCTATCAGTAGGCTTGTGGATGTTCTCATTACTGAACTGTCAAATCCTTTAAAAAATTCCATTAAGGTTTTGCTGCAATGATACCAGTGAAAATGAATTCTCCATGTACAATGAAAATTAATGCAGTGTTTCAGAAGAAGGCCATTTACTGACAGCATTCTTTGTTATTCTATCTCCAACAGTAAGATATAATAACTTGTTTCTATTCTTATTCACATTAATAGTATTTCCACTAAAAAAAAAAAAGGCCACATTGTTCCAACTGGCAAAAGTAAACAAATACCTTTTATAGTAGTGTATTATGTAATGTGGGCAAAAAGGGAAGCACAGGTCAACATAAATACATGTATATACACATATATGTAAATACTTATCAACATTTGTGTTTTGTGATTACCACGACATGGGCTAGCCTCATCCTCAGAGCTGTGCCATACTACAAGCTGAGGAGATGGGAAAAATCATCCCTTATTGGACAGACCATAATACCACATTGATGTGTGGCACATGGCTACATGGCTTCCAGACCAGAGTGGGTATATTAATGAAAGGCTCAGATTTAGTTCTAATTTGTCCATTGGTTTCTAACAGTTTAAGCAGACCAGCATTGCTGATTTCTCACCTATTTCATCTTTTCTCATGTCCTTCATCTTGTCTATAGTGAGATTCTTCTCTTCCAACTTGGACAGGACTGACGGTGGTAACACTGAGAACTGCCTCAGAGGGCTGACCCAGCCCCACAGCCGCTTGTCAATGACTTTGCTGAGATTCAGTAGTCGATATGTCATTGCAGGCCAACGTTTCCTAAGGGCAATCTCAAAAAGAGCTCGAACAATACGAGCTGCATTCTGGAAAGTGGGGAAAAAAAAAAAAAAAGCCAAACTGTTGTAATTCTCGCAAGTATTCTTTGTAAAATGAAAAGGATCCCACAGACTCATCTTTGACAAACCGTAACAATAGTTTTTCTTTCCAAACTTCTTTCAAACATTTTTGAAAACTATTTTTTCCCATCACTGTCTAGTGGCAGAACTACCTCATAATTGCCTTTAGAAATTATAAAAAGAAACATGTGCAACCAATTACAGTTGTAGTGTCAGGTCTCCCACAGAATTTTGATCATGGTTATGCTAACATTACGGAGCTTTCATTTTATTGCATCTCCATCACTTTTGAAACAAATTCACTTACCGTACCCCCTATATAATATTATACACCTGCAAACTCAGTTTATGGAAATCCAACTCCTAGATTTTTTTCAGTTATACTTCCATAATAGCATCCCACTTCACACTGAATTTAACAAAATTTGCCCAGAAGCTTTTTTTTTAAAAAAAAAAAAAAAAAGAAAAAAAGTTACCATATTCTGAGACTATCGTATAACCAAACTGTATAAATCTGCTTTGGACTTGGAAAACTAATCATTAACATAAGTTTGAATGAGGTCAGTCTTATCCTGAAAACCCAAGTTATGATATTCCTTTCATAAACTTTTCAAGCTGCATTATGAAGCTGTGTGTTTTTTCCCTTCCCCTACCGGTACTATGTCTGGACTAGGAATTATGTTCTTGATTCATTGAATAGAGTCATTCCCTACTGGCTCTGCTAAGCCAACGGGAATAAAAAATAGAAAATTATTTGGTTGTGATAGGAAGCATATGTTACTAAAGAAGCACATTCCTCTTACTTAGAAAGAATCAATAATTTTCTTAATAGTCACTATCCAAATAAAAAGAATTCATAATTTGTAGCACTGGTTCTACAAGTGCAATTTATGGAGATCTGAGAAGACCATGTTGTCTCACCAAAAATGCTATAAATGAAATGGACAAATAAAAGCAACTGCCTTGAAAGTAAAGATTAAAATAATCATACTGAAAATTTTGCTGTGCAAGTACCATAATTTTTATGATGTGCATAATCAATTCAAAATTTTCTCATTTATATCCATACAGTGCTACAAAATGCAAACATTTCTGAAGAAGGTTATGCTAATATGAAAATATTGCTGAAGAACATGTATAGCTTTGAATATTTAAATCTCATCTTTAGCAACAGATTTTTCAACTAATTCTTTCAAAAGCATTTTTGTAAGGATGAGACAAAAATGACTCCGTGAAACTTGTTGCTGACTGTTAAAACAAACACCCCTCAAAAAAGAGATAGACATAGGATGTGCTAAAAGGTCAAACTTTATAATCAATTTTATTACTGTTGCACATCTTGGATTGTCTATGAGCATTTTGTCACTTTGAATTCTCAGGGATCCAGAATTCTAAACTTTCAAGGAACACCCCTTTCTTTCTAAGATGGTCTCCTGTTGTGTAAGCAAGCAGCTTATGTCGTCATCTTAGACCTCCGTGTCATGTCCATGCACTTACTAAATGTGCTGTGTAACAATCAACCATTCCCATGTCAGATCAAGCCAAGAAACAAACGTACGTAGACTGGTATGTAACTCTGCATGATTACATCTAGCAACAAAACTTTAATAGCACATCTTTCTTGTGTAAACCAAAGTATGTGAATCAAAGACAAATTATGTTTTCCAGAACAAAGTGTAAATGTAGCCAAAACATAAAAATAGATTACAACAGTTTTTCACATTTAGAAGAAAAAGTACAAAGTTAAGAACATAACCTTTGTGCAATCACAGTTTGAGCTACCAAATAAGGGGTAATACAAACAAAAAGAACATTCATAATTAACAAAAAAATGCCCTAGTCTCCCAAGGTAGCTTTTTGCAAAACTTTTCTGCTTAAGTATTATACTACACATGCTCTGATTTCCGCATAAACTTGCATAAAAATGTACAAAAATACGCAGATCAAGGCCTACTTACTTAGATGTAAATGTTTGGGAGAATAAAAACAGTAGAAGTCAGCAACAGACATGTAAAAAATACTATTTTTACCTGTGCAACATATGCAGAATCTGAAATAAGTGAGAAGCTGTCCATCTCCCCTCTGCTAATGTATGTTTGAAGGAGGATATTAATTTTTCCATAATTGTTTTCCACACCTCCCGGAGCAGGAAGTTCACAGAAATCATTCAGTAAGGTATCTAGCTCTTCTATTTCTTCTTCTCTTACCTAAAACACAATTATACATTATGAAGAGGCTGAAGCAATTTGATAAAAATTTTTACACTGAAATCAAATTTGCCTTATAACAGTTACATTTACTTTTAAATGGTATCTCTAGTTTTAAGGAGAAAAAAAAGAAGAAAAAAAGCAGCAAAATCACATCTTCCACAATGTAGTTAATAAACCATAATTGAAAGTATCTTAATAGGGACACAATTACATTTTGTTATTCATCACCATCTATTAAGGTTGCCATTGACATACAAAAATTTGATATGCCACAAAAATTGAATCTTCTGACCTTACCATCCTTCATCTGATGAGATTTCATTTTTTGTTTGACCAGAGTAAAACCTCTGTCCATCTAGATTAGGGCAATCTTGAATTAACATTAAATGTACTCATTATAGTTACACAGTTAGCATGTGGCATAATAACTTTTTAAACTCAAAACTGTGAAGTACTATGATTCATCATATCAGAATTTTCACTGTTAATAAGATTAAGTCTTAATATGAGTAAAGAAATATTAATATCTATGGTTTGAATAATGCATAACATTTCACATTCTAACTGATGACCCTTACATGGCAAAACTAGCATAAATCTACATATTCTTTGATTTGCTGATAGTCTGTTAGTGTGAAACTTATTTAAAGAGGGTAAATGTTTGGTCCCTGCAGGGAATCATCTGAAAGTAATTTTCATTTGGACCTGACTACCTGACATACAAAAGACCCTAAGACAATTGGGTTAAAATCCCCAACTATCCAGTCAGTGGTCCCACGGGAAAGAAAGAGATGAAGTACAAAAACACCATAGATGACTCCCGTGTCAGGAGAATACTATGCTCTGCTTATAACAGCATTTTTGATTTTTTTTTCTGCTCTTGCATAGCAAAGTACAGATCTGTACAAATCCAGAAATGTATTTCAGCTAATGGTGAGTTACCTATCTCAAAATGCAGAATTTTTAAAGGCAGTATGGAGACAAGACTCCATACTCCAGAAGCCAGAATTTGCATCACACAGAGGGGGAGTTATTCTGATAATACTGAGTTATTCTTATGAAAACCAGTTACTAGTTTTTAACATTCAGAGACGCACAGCAAATGAATCACAAAAATCTGGAAATGATGGTGCACTAATACCATACCATACAAATCTGAGAAAGCAAACTGGAAAAACTATGTTTTAGTGAAGAAGCATCACTACTAACTTTATTACAAATATAGGAACACAACACATCATATTTTCCATATGCTTTTCTTTTAAATATTAAATTACATTAAATTTAGACATAGTAAAGCAATATCGCTATGATAAAAAAACGCCCTTCTAGCTTGGAAAACGTTCCATGTATGACTCTGAAACCTCACTGCTTATTATCTTCTATAATAGAAGAGATTACAGCAAAATAGAATTTCTCCATTAGATAAAGAGATGGTAATACTCAGACAATGTGTGCAAATATGTAAATATGTAGATGGTTAGGGATTCACATTGCCAGTTCGCAGAGCCGGGTGAATGAGAGCCAACTCTGATCTGAAAGTTGTATAATTGTGGTAAAATGGCAATGAGCCCAAGCTAACAAACCCTGTGGAGTCTGGCTTGTACCTCTCTGAGACGGAAGCATGGGCAAACAAGCTCATGCCAGCTTGGAATGTATTGCCTTGCATTCTACCCACAAAAAGGAGGCAAAAAGGGAGGTTGGAATTGAACTGAGTATGATAGCACAGTAATCTTCTAGCCTGCACAAAATCTGTTATGACAACTTTCTAGATTTCAAATTTGAATTTAATTTATGAGAATGTATCATTCTGCCAATCTAATATTGTTCCCTGCATGAAATATATCACAAGGTTAACTTCACCGAGTACTGCCTCATTCCTGATAAAGCAAATTGTTCAGTGAGACATTTAATAATGCTTTAAACTTCAAACAGAAAAACTATCTCATCCCTGGGCACACTATTCCAAGGAACACTTAGCTTCACCTGTTAATAATTGAGGACCTGAAAAGTTCTTAAAAGCATCGGAAAGAAATTTTCAAAAGATCCATAGTTAGTTATTAAATGTGCACGATCATTCAGGCTGAACTATGTATAACTTTGAGTTAGAGCATATTATGCCTACTTGGAAAACATTTTATAACCGTGTTTAATACTTAACAAAATTTGTGTCTATAGACAATATTTATGGAGTAAGTACTACAGAAGTGTTTAGTTCCAAGACATTCTTTACCTTTATCTGTTCAAATTCTTCAGCTTTTGATACTATAGCAAGAATATCGCCCTCTGTTTTATGAGCATCAAACAATTCATTGAAAGTCTATTAAAAATAAAAAGAATTGATTTAATACTGAAAATAAAAATAGACATATAAGCACAAAACAAAGACACATTAACAAAAATTTAAAAAGGCATATAAAGTTCAAATTTAAGTTATTGGAAGACCAGAGTGATGCAATTTAAACAGGAACAATGTTGAATTGCTGAAAGAATGACTTTTCAGCAGTTTCAGAAAAACGGTCCTTAGAAACTTGGCCACCCAAAAATCAAGAGACATGCAATGTGGCCACTTAAAAAAAAAGTCTAGAACATATCTGAGTGAATAAATTTACTTAGCTAATTATACATAATGACAGTAAGGAGTTAAAAATTAGTAATGCTACATCTTCAGCTTTTATTCAAGAAAATTACTTAGTTGCTACAAAGGAAAGGTTTTAAGATGCATGTGTACATCAAATCAAGTTTCCAATACTATAAAATTTTGTACATGTTTACAACAGTCTGATTACAGTGCCAAAAGTTGTTTAAGGTTGGCAACCTCAGAAGCTTGTCTGTTATCAGACACTATACTTCAATGTGTTATCATGTACTAATGGTTGCACACACTATGGATATCAAAACATTCCTTATAATTCTCCTAAAAGAACTGAAAAAGACTATGGAAATTTCAAATCTCACTTCACACCCACTCTAATTTTTCAGTATTGCTTGATATTTAATTTCTTTTTCCTATTTCCTCCCTCCCCATCTCAGCAAATATGATTTGAAAACATGGTGAACAAAATCAGCTACATAGTCTGTAATATCTAACAACCATTTAAGCATACATTCAAAAACAAGGAAAAAACCCCCACAAACAGAACATCTTCTTTTACCTCTATAGTATTGTATTTAATATAGTAGTGGCTGGCAGTTCTGCCTAAATCTGTTGAAGAAAAAAAGCCAGTTCGTTCTTCAAAGCGAATCATGCGGGCTTTGTCCAGTTTTCTGCCAACTTCAATTACCAATTGTTCTCTGTGCTTTTCTAGACCCGGATCCATCTAGATATGAAACAGACATTTTTATTTGCACTTTAAAAAAGTGTTAAATAAATAATTTTATTGAGATAATCCAATCACATAAAGTCAGAAATCAGATAAAAGTTACTTAGCTGAGATTTTCCTGAGATGTCACTAATAACAGTTACATTGACATTATTGACCAAAAACTGTATGCATGGGAGAAAACTATCAGAACAATATTTCTTTTGCAATGTTTTGACACTATCAATACAATATGGACCGATATTACTTTTGAAATAGTAGCATGATTAAGAAATAAATTTACACTGAAATTTTTGAAAGAAGTTTTAGTTATCATTACTGTATCATTTCACAAAAAACGTGCCACCTTATGGTATCTTCTGTTTATGAAAATGGTTGATGATATACTTTGCCTGGTTAGTTGACAAGAGGATGGCTTTAGTTGTATCCTTAAACTATATCCTTAAGTTGTATCCTATTGAGTAAGTTTCAAACTGAACAGCTTAAATATTTACTAGCAGAAAACCTCTAACATCCCCAACAGCTTTGGATATGTCAACTGGGATACTCTTAACTGAGTTACAGACATACAGTAACATTTGTGTTAAGAGCACACAAGGGGTTTGCTGTGCCCAACATCATTTTTATTCATATCAAAGTTCAGGAACTTGGACATTGTGTCCAAGTAATAATGCACATTATCTCATTAGTACATAAAATTCCCGTCTGAGTGCGACTGCTGTATAATTGTGTGTTTCCACATCATGCACCTGGAATACCCACACTGACAGGGATGGGTGAAAAGGGATTCACAGTCATGTTAACTCTCTGGAATATGTGCACTTAAGATATGGCTCTAATTAGGCAAGAAATGTTAGTCATCAAATTTGAAGACTGAAACTCTATTCTAGTCTGCAGCCAGCATTCTTATGTCACAGCCTGTAAACAGTTCAGATTTTCTAAAGAGTAAGTTATACCGTCCCTCTCGGTAAACCTGCTACAGAGATATATGACCAAGATGGCAAAAGGAACAGGTTTTAAGAACTATTATGCCTTTGCTAGTTCTGGTTTTCACTGGGCCAGGATTCAGTTTCATCTTTGTGCTGAAGTGCTTCATCTCACGGTCGGTGAAGCTGCAGACAAACATAGTCATCTCCCCAAAGCAGCTGCAAGGCTAGTTCCTAATATCCTGTCTTTGCCAGTTACTCCGAAGCTGTTTCTCCTTAGTTATGGCTTGCCTCAGTTTCAAGTCAAAAGTTAAGATGGCAAAGGTCTATACTGCTTTCCTCAATAGTAAGTCATGCACTGAGGTCAGATTTCAGAGCAGAGGTGGTCAAAAAAAGAGTGATTCGGATGCCAGGTGTTTAACATTTATTTCTTAAAACTGAGGGGAAATTCCTTAAATTATTTCTTAAAATTGAGGAGAGAAAAAACAAACAAACAAAAAAAAAAAACAAAAAACCAACAAAAAAAAACCCAAAAAACAACCAAAAAAAAAAACCAAAAACCCACAAAAAACAAACCAAACAATCAACCAAACAAAAAACCCAACAAAACCCCCCCAAAACACTCCCTTACTCTTTTGGCAGTCCAAATTACCAGCCAGCCTTTTGTCTTTAACAGTAAACTAACATTTTTTACAAATAAAAAGTTTTAACTTTAGAGGAAAGGTCATCAACATGAAAAGGCTGTGAAACAATATTTGAGTCTAGAGAATCCATGGTTAGCAACCTTCTTGTTGAACGTGCATAATTAGAAATCCCACAAAGTAAAAGATCCAGCCTAGAACAGCTTTTACTCTTAAAAAGAGCCTTGGCATGTCCATAGTAAGAAACTGAGCAGGTCTGGAGTACACATATGGAAATTTAAGAATGCATGATTAAGTACATTACAATTCTTGATAAGTTAATTATTATCCCCATTGTTTTCTCTAGCTTACTGAGAGAAATGTTGGTCACACACTCCTCTACCTTTTATAAATGTTCTAAACATAAGGCTTATGGGGATGAAAAGCTTTGCTTAACTGTGGGAACACCAAAGAGTGGAACCAAAAAGAGGAGAAAATAGACAAAAGGGATTATTCTAAAAATTCAGATACCTTTTCTTTGGAACCCCAGAAGTATAAGAAAAACCTATAATTCATAGTACAGGCTTCATTAACACAACATTTGCTTTTGCTCCACTTTTTCCTTCCACTCTTTGTTTCCTCTTGCTGCTCATCATGAATTTTGGCCATTTTCACAAATCAGTGAAAGGCATTATTGGTACTTCTGGCAAATAACTTGAAAAATGACAAATCAAAGATGTGGACCTGCAGTAGTCTACTCCTGGGCGTAGACCAGAAATGTAGAAATGTCCTAGAGGCAACATGTGGGGTGCCAAATGTGTCTGTGCACGGCAGGTGCATGTGTGCCCTGGTCTCCCTGTGCAGCACAACACACCTATCTATGGACAGGTTGGACCTTTGGTGCCCTGAAATAATTACTGGATGTGGTGAGCGACAGTGGAAAGGGAAAGAAGAATGAGTTTGCATCATCTCAGCTCCACCAAACAGCTGGGAAGTGTGATCCATGATGGATATATGGATTCTGAATGGATAACACTGGTTGTCAGTTAAAACAGAGACAGAAATTGTCACACTGCAACATTATTAAAAAACAATAAGATACTAATTGTGAAAACCGAATACCTATACCCAGAACTGAAGGAACCGAATGGACTGATTGAGCAAATCCTTGGTTATGCCTGCACCTGGCACTATAGCATCCTCACACTATGTATAAAACAGTAGCTTTGAAATTTAAAACTGGTTTATCTAGAAAATAAGGGGATTGGCATTGGTTTTATTCCTACACGAAAGAGTAACACTTCACATTGATATAATTTGTTACCGCCTTAACACAAAAGTAAGAATGACTAGTATTAGCACATCAAATCAAAATGCACAGAAAGAAGGTTAGTAGCAGAAAATGACAAGTGCTGGCAACCTCTACTTTCTCAGCAGCTGAATAAAAATACAAGGGAAGGAGGAGTAACTCTTGTTCATTGCTTTTTAAATTTATAAAAAATATTTCTGTTAGTGTTTTATTACTTTTTTCACCAGTTATTACCAACATAGTTATATTTCTTTTAATCTAAAATTTGATGGTGAAAAAAAAGGGATTTATAATAATGAGACAACAACATTCATAGCAAATCAATGTTTTTCATTTATCTGTTACTTTGTGGCGTGTGTTATATACTATTAACATATGATAATGTAACTATACAGCTTTTTATAGAAAACAGATTCGAGATGACTAGAGGTATAAAGGTGTCTGCAGAAGCTTAAACAATAGTCCACCTACTTCCACTGCAGCTTCCACTATCAGAGACAAAAGATAACAAAAAACTCTCTCCTGACATTTACCTCTATGTGCTAAAAATCTGCTGCTCACAATGCCAAGACAAATTATGAAGTCACAAGAGATTCCTGACGTGAAATAAACTGCAGTCACCATTCATTTGTGAGTTTGACCTGCATTAGGCTTTATAAACCATATGTTAACATTAAATGTTTATAAATAGCTGTACAAAAAAAAAAAAGTAACAATATTTAGATAATCTGTAAACTATTAAACCTCCTAAAAATTACAGATAATGAAAATAAATTGGGAAAAAATGTTTATGTAACTATGCTCTGATTCATATCACTGCACCGAACACTTCTAAATAAACAAAAAAAAATGTCAAACCAAAGTAATAGAAAATCTTGTAATTAATAAATCTCAAGAAGGATAATATTGCACAATTAAAAATGTCATTTTATAGTTTATAAGATACCATGTCATGAAACAGTCTAAAACAAAAGCTGACAAGGGTGGGGGGAGATCAAGCAACTCAAAAATGCCTTCTTTTATCATTTGTATCTAGCCTACAAAACTGAAACACTGAAAACAGGCTAAGTTACAATAACTGACTGATAAGAATGAATGGTGTTCTTTGGAGCATAACTTGACCAGTTAAAATGTATTTTTATGTGAACAGAAGGGGCCTCATAATTCAGTGTAAAAAACACTCTGCTACAGAAAATATCTTCTCTTTCTAAGCACTTTAAAAGAATTGCTGATGTCAGGTTAAGTAGAAATAGCAAATATTTATCCTCACATCAGGGAAGGATTACAGACCCAGAACAGGTTACAGATTTTTTTAAAAATGCATTTTATACCTGATAAGCTTTGTGACTGATGCCATATACTAATGGATTTGCTCTCATCCGTACATAAAGGTAAGTGTAACTTATCCACTTTACTGCTTCTTCCACGTTAGTTACTGTTCCAAGAGCAATCTGGAAGTAGGAAAAGAGACAAAATTAAGTTCATATGTTACAGCTGTACCTAAGTATTTGGCTGAAAACACATGGAATTCAGAGTAGTAGCACTAGATTAAAGAAAGTGTCAGGATGTTTCCAACTTAAAGAATTTTGAAATAATCATAAGACAATAACTTCAACCATTTACACATCTTTTATCTTATGAACATCGAATAATACAGTATTCTTTCACGTAATACTATAGATACATTAACTATAAATGATCTTTTCTACATCACTTACGAATTTTACAATTAAAAGATGATATTGAGCAAGCTTGTTATTAAAAAAAAAAGACAAACAAAAGTAAATAATTCTTTAGTCAATATGGCCAATGTAATTTTAAGAAAAGTACTTTAAAACAAAAACATTACATTTAAAATATTAACTTCATCATAACAATGTGAAAGCATTATCTGTTCCAGGTCCTAAACCAAATGATACCAAGAGTCTTTAGGATTTTGTTTCATCATGTCTTCATACTTGGCAACCTCTTTATATACAGTTTCTATAAATAATTTTCTCCTCTTGTATCTGGCAAATCAAGGATATAGGTACCTCCTATATTTTTGATATGAAAACATAACCAAATTGAACAGATAGTATGCACCAATATATACATGTTTATTTATATTTCAAGATTAAATCAGGTATAACAAACCCTTTTTTCTTACTAAGTGACTTTTTTTTGTGAATTCAATACTTTTATCACCAAATTATTGACCACATACACTTTTACTTAATAACTTCCTCTCTATTTTGAATTGGTTACACTTATGAGAAGCATTTCACCACTTAAATTCAGTTAACCTGATTTTACCAGGAGAATTTAATGTTTTCTGCATGTCACACGAAAAAAACTTTTTTTGGTTGTCACTCATTGTTTAAAACATGCAAAATTCCCTCTTACCAAAGTTTTGTGATCCATTACCACATTTTTAAAGCTATTTTTGTTTTATTGGTGTTTAGATTTCATATAAATGTTCCACATGACTTGGCAAAAATTAAAAAAATCAGCCTATGGAACTAAGTGAATACATATGCATGTTCAGATTGAAGTATGTAGACCGTACTAATAATATCGAAATTCTTTTTGAAATAACATACATATCTATTAAAAAAGAATAATGAAAGCCAAATCTGCCTTGAGTTAAAATAACTTCAATCCAGCAAAACCTTGCTGCTACCAATGACTAATAGCATGGAGTAAACCCAGGCTTTGTTGTACGCATTTCTCAAGTGATATTTTGTTCTTCAAGAGCATAAGGGGTTGTGGGAAGCCCCATTTCCCATTTTATTTTCTCAAAGCATATACTACGTAATGCAATGAGCAGCTACAAAAGCATTCAGTTCTTCATAGAGTACTACGGGGAAAACATTGAACACAGCCCCCAGGTTACTATTACTTGATTTGTACCCAGGTTATTTTCAATATTTGGCTTCTTTCCATGACTAAAATATCTTTCAGTACACAACTTGAAATAGTGTAACAACATAGTCAAATAGTATCATTCTCAACCATGAATCACTTTTGCATTCGTGAAAAATTAATATTCTTCCTACTGAGGACAGTGAAGTCTAATGACTAAAAAAAAAATAAACACTTCATTTTTTTTGCTTCAGTATGTCTTTTACCTCATTCTATTGCTGTTCTATTCCAATTAATTATTTTCATAAGTTAAAAGCAAAACTGAAGGAAAAAGGTGGTTGAGAAATACAACTGGGTTTCAGATATGGTACTGAAATCTAATACAGCACTTTTCTTCTTCACCCAACTTTAATGAATAATATGCAGATACAAAAAACCCAGAGCAACTTCTAAATATTTGCTGCCATCTAGTGTTCAAGTAAAGCTCTTATGGACTGAAAATTTATCCTTTGTTAAAACACTATGAGTGATGGAAGTTCCCATCATTTCCTCAGCCACATAATAGGCATTTAGATACAGATGGAATAATAAATGAGTAGAAATATTTACTATATTGACATTGTATTGTCTGATTGTACCAGTTGTCATAAAATGCTTTTTATTTTTCACTGTTCAAATACAAACAAATGTACTATATTAATTCAATTCACTGTGTAATTTTAAATGAAAACAATAATCAGCATCACAAAATTTCAACTAATTGTTCCATGGCTGATGTTGCCATCGCTGAGCAATGCACTTAGTAGCATTTACTGATACTTATTTTCATTAAATATATTCCCCCCCCCCACAAATGCTATGCCTCACACTTTATCAAGTTGAATGATATTGATTTTCAAAAAAGTGTAAACAGATATAAGTAGTAAGGCTTTTTGGGGGCAGTTTTTGAAAAATGGAGTTTTTTCTTTCTGATATTTCTATACAGATTAGAAAAAACCATAAAAATGCTACTGATGACGTATTGAATTTACCATATAACATAATATACTGTCCTTTTAAAATATGTATGTCTTTTTTATAAATATAACATGGCTGCTATATTTGTATAATTGAGTCAGATTACACAGAGAAAATTTTTTTATATGAACCAAGTATTTGTTGTTAATGTAAGAGAGCAAGAAAACTTTCTAACAACCTAATAAGCAATCTTCTGTTTGCTTTGGAAATCAGTGTATTTTGAATTACTATTTCAGCATCTGAAGTGACTGTGGTCTTATTCCTGTATGGGTTTTGAAATAATTTCTTAATGTTACTAGAATTGTCACAAGTGGGACATGCTTTGCCCTATACCCAGATTAGCCATGATTTATTTAGGAAGGGCTCTGAAGGAATTCTTTGTCTCTTATAAGAACCCACTCTTTCAAGGTAAAATACAGATTATACAGAGGTATAATACAAAATACAGAGGTTTGTCCAAACTATACAAGTCACCACCTTCTACATTCCTGTCTTCAGAACAAAATCATAAGCATGTGCAAGTAAGGGCACACACTCTGGGGAAGGCATCCCTACTGTCCAGCACTGCAAATCATTTTCTAACCTCTCTGGGGAAAGAAGTCATCCCTGAACCAAGCTGGAGTCCAGCTGCGGATGTCAGGGAGGGCTCTATCGGGTGGAAATGATTAAGGAAGGAATGGTGACCTGCATTGTATGAGCTATTGATGATAGTTCCCAGATAAGTTAAAGTTTATGGTCTAATTAAACCACATCCCCTGCATCTTATCTTTCTTCCTGTATTTCCAGAAAATACAGTCAAAGGTATTTTCTGTTTGCCAGCTGGTCAACTGACCCAGAGCTCACTCCTCTCAACTAAGTACCCTAATAATTTATTTTATTTCTTTGTACATTCCATTATGACCAGTGGCAGAACTTGAGCAAAAAAAAGGAAAAGGCATCTGCATGCCTGTGTAGATCATCACTGACCATTTACTCTTTTGCTAATTTTTAGTTGAAAAAATCCAGAAAACTGCACCAAAACTCAGATCTGCAGGAGAGAATTCTCAGTGGATTGTGTATGTGCTAACATACATGCACACTCAAAGTCTTAATTTTCATGTCAACTCAATGAAGTTATCAGTATCTCAGGTTTACCCACTCTGTAGCTCTCTTAAGAGCAAGGCCAGCATGCTGTCTCTGAGGTTAGATAACAGCAAATGCTGAAGGGCAAAAGGTGGCAATGAGGAACAAGCAACACATACATTTCTCCCAAATTCTTAAACTATTACATCTTAAGGTCTTTACTTAAAGGTGTTGCCTTTGCATTTGATATCCTTCAATGGATTTTTATTCCGTTTTTGGACAGTTTTTTAACTATTCTTTTTAGACACAGCTCCCTGCAGAGGTTTCCATAGTCTAACCACCCAGCTGACATCCTTCTGTGTTTTCTAAACCTGCTCATCTCAGTATTTCCTGGTTCTTGTTCCAGAAGAGATGCAACCTTTTGTCATATCATTCAATACTTCAAAAAACTCTGTCGTAAAATCTTGATTTGCCTTTTTTCTCACCTAAAGCATGCAGTAAAACTGGTGTGTCCTTTCACAGAAGCTGATTTATTCCTTTGCCCATCCTCTCTGAAAATTTTCCACTTCTAGGAAATTAATTTTGAAATGGGGATTAGAAATACTGCAATTTTTTTGCACTACTGCAATATTTTATCTCCTGTGCAACATAAACCTAAGTACAAAATTCAAGGCTCTCAATTCAACTTAGTGATTGTGTAGTTGGGATTATATATTGTGTTACCTCAAATGTCTGAATCATTCTTACCATCTACCTATTTCTGCCAAGAGACCTAGCATAGATAAAAGCAGTTTCATGTTCTTGGGGAAACATAGAGTCTTCCCATACTTTCGACTGCTGCCTTCATTTTACCAGCCCTTTTTTCAGCTACTGATACATCCATAATAAATTAAGAGTTTAAACAATTCAGCAGTGCTTCTGGCCTTTAATTTGTTTCTCTTTACAACTAGAGCATAAGCATTCAGATTTCCTAAATGACTTCTAATAGAAGCAGATTATGCTCCTACAATACTGTGCAGATTTCCTGGTGCTAACAAGGCTCTGTTATGGAAAAGATGGTCATCAGCATACTGTCTTGATTTCTGTATCAAATCAGTCAATAAAAACACATATTTTGTCTCCACATTGTGCTATTGTTTCTGTGAAAGGGACAGAAGATAACCAAAATTGAATGTGCTTCCTAGGATTATGTACTGATAAATAAATGGCTCGTTTTAAAACATGGTGGGTTTTTTTTTTCCAGAATGCTGTAGCCCATTAGAATAGTCATCTCCAGATAAACATAACAATTCTGAACCACAGGTATCCTTCTCAGACGATTTCACTAACTTAGATCAAATCAGAATACGCAGAAGATTAGACTGACTCCAATTATAAGGAAATGATGAAGTTACTTTCCCAAAAATGCTAACACAGTAGCTCCTTGTAAGTGCTCAAAGTATTGTTCTTCAGTAATCTGGCAATTATCTTCAGTAATTTTTCCTGCATGTTGTGACAGAAGAATAAATAACATCACACGTATCAGATAACAAAAAAATGCTAGTTTCATGCCTTTGTTATTCTATTGTACTCCATTGCTATTTTTACTAACAATTATTTATCATGATTAAGAAAATTCTGACTGCATCATCTGCTCCTGTAACTGCACTGCAGCTACGGAATCTTCTGTAATTTAAAGCCTTGAGTATACTATTCTTTTNGATACATCCATAATAAATTAAGAGTTTAAACAATTCAGTAGTGCTTCTGGCCTTTAATTTGTTTCTCTTTACAGCTAGAGCATAAGCATTCAGATTTCCTAAATGACTTGTAATAGAAGCAGATTATGCTCCTACAATACAGTGCAGATTTCCTGGTGCTAACAAGGCTCTGTTATGGAAAAGATGGTCATCAGCATACTGTCTTGATTTCTGTATCAAATCAGTCAATAAAAACACATATTTTGTCTCCACATTGTGCTATTGTTTCTGTGAAAGGGACAGAAGATAACCAAAATTGAATGTGCTTCCTAGGATTATGTACTGATAAATAAATGGCTCGTTTTAAAACATGGTGGGTTTTTTTTTTCCAGAATGCTGTAGCCCATTAGAATAGTCATCTCCAGATAAACATAACAATTCTGAACCACAGGTATCCTTCTCAGACGATTTCACTAACTTAGATCAAATCAGAATACGCAGAAGATTAGACTGACTCCAATTATAAGGAAATGATGAAGTTACTTTCCCAAAAATGCTAACACAATAGCTCCTTGTAAGTGCTCAAAGTATTGTTCTTCAGTAATCTGGCAATTATCTTCAGTAATTTTTCCTGCATGTTGTGACAGAAGAATAAATAACATCACACGTATCAGATAACAAAAAAATGTTAGTTTCATGCCTTTGTTATTCTATTGTACTCCATTGCTATTTTTACTAACAATTATTTATCATGATTAAGAAAATTCTGACTGCATCATCTGCTCCTGTAACTGCACTGCAGCTATGGAATCTTCTGTAATTTAAAGCCTTGAGTCCACTATTCTTTTCAGATAATACTAGAATTACATAAAACCTGGAAAAAAAAAAAATTCTGTCTAAACTACTTTGTCCACTTTCTGCACTTTTCCCCATACTTCAAATCCTGTGGTAGAAGTGCTGCACTTAAAAATAATTTTTATTATACTGTACATCACATAAACAGACTTTTAAACATAAAAAGACAGACTTTTCCAGATCTTACATTTCAGGTAGCCTTATTTATGAGCAGGGTGATGAATTTTTGTATTGCCATCGGTCAAAATTATCTTTTTTGCTTTTTCTTATTCACTTCTAGTTCCAGCTAGTTATAGAGAGCTGCTGTACTGCCTTTGAAAATTTCTTTTGCTAAACTAACCAGCAAGATTTTTCAGGGTATGTCAGTAAAGCATTTTCCAAACAAAAGTCAGCTTTTCTGCTGGAGCTCTTGAAATTCCTGGTATAACACAGATGGGCACACCTGCACATCCCCACCTTTTAAGGCTATTTGAGTAACACAGATGAAGCCTGAAAGAACAGTAGCATATAGCTATTCCATGTGCTTTTCACAGTATGTCAATCATAGAGATCTTCTCTGACCCAGTTCACAACAGGGACTTATTATTTTATTGTCTTTGTAATTCTTCACTAACTTGAAGGCCTTCTGTGAAACAAGAGAACTAAATTTCTAATATTAAAAATATAAAAAGGTAGAAAAATCCTTTGCTGTGAAGGACAGACTGTCCAATTCTTGTTTCCTCGTCTACTTTGTCCTTCTCAAGAAAATGAACAAAGCTTTTCTATGAAATCTGGCTGGATTCTTTCCTAGTGAAAAGGTACAGATCTCTCTCTCCTGACTTATCAGGGTGCTTAACAATAACACAGGTAATCCTGGCCTTCAAAACCAACAAACTTTTAGGATTTAAATTATTACTGCTAATGTGTAAATTGCTATTATGCAATTTTAAATAACTGAATATCCATCCAGTTCCACTTAAAGAACATTCAGAGTTGTCTATCTCCAGGTTCACAAGTGTTGTCAGAAGGAAAGGATTGAGAGCACTACATCTGCCCACGGCATGTATGCCTTCCAGTTAGTTTTCCTCTTTTCTTTGAGGTAGAAAGAGAAATTGGAAAACTGCAAATGTGTCCTTTTGATTAGATTTGTGTCTCATGTTCTGGGGGAGATCAACTTCTCCCTCCATCCTTGTTCTCAGACCATTCCAGGGCCTTGAGGTAAAGAGGGGGACCTGTGAGCACAGACAGGTGTCAGTATTTTATTCCCTACATTTGTGTGTGGAAATACCTGGAATATAGTTAAACCTTATTCTGTGTTTGTTGTATGACTGTACTCGGGCAGAGATTTTTCCCATTAACAGGAACTGAAGAAACAACATATGACGAAACTCTTAAAAGAAAAAAAACAAAAAACCAAAATCATGAATGATCAAACTCTGTAAAAAAATCAAACAGTAAAAAATCAAGGAATGAATCCCAATATTTTAAAAGGTCACTGTATCAACTTCTGCTCACTTTCAGAATATCCTTTTAAATTAATTATTTATGACTGAATAATGCATAGACTTCAAAGTGATGAAAAGCTAAAATAAAAAAAAATTTAAGAATTATGCAGATAAAATGACCAAGCATCTTAAAAAGACTATTCCTAATAGACCAAGCACATCTTTCAATGGGCTAATCAGTTTTATGTCACTGGGCATTTCAGCTTAGCTGAACTGCTTGACTTTAACTGAAAAAATGTCCAGTGCATTTGAAAAAAGAGTCCAAGCCAAGTACATTACTGTTCCTGTATTGCAGTCAAATATATGAATTTGTTTATATACAGAAAGACAGGCTGTAATTTTTTGTGGATTTTAATTTGCAGTTAGGTAGAACACTTACTAAACTGTAACACAGCACTTCTGAGTAAAAGGTAAATGTTGTGTTTCTGCAGTTTTGTCTTAATAGTCTTTTGACACTCCATCCTACTTCAAATACCTATTGCCTTTTGTAAAAGGCTCCACACTTTCACATAACAGTTCACTCCTTGTAAACCTACACACCCATAGACTAACAGTAATAAAATATACACAATGGAAATTTTATTAAGTGTGAAGACATTGCATTTTTGTTTCAAATAATGTCAACCCTTTAAAGTTTGCAGGTTTCTCTAAATGAATCAAAGGTTACCTCTGCATTTAAGTTGTCTGCAAGGCTTTCAAGAAACTGGCTTTCAATTGGATTCTGCTGAGTAAGAAGAGTCAGGTAATGACTGAGTTTATCATGAGTCGTAATAATGATGCCTTCTCCGAATTTGTCAAACTGAGGCCGTCCAGCTCGACCAAATATCTGCATGACATCTAAAATTCCAAGGTCAACAAAGGAGCCTCTTTTTGCAGCATATATTTGTGTTCCCTGGTTGAGGAAAAGTTAATAAAAATTAACATAAATACACATGAATATAATCCTGATGAGCTGAATACTGAAATTAGGCAAATATAGCATGATTTCAGAAGTGTACTTTAACTAATCCTTTCCTAATCTTTGATATATTTAAAACTTTACTATACAAACTAGACTCCCACTGGAGACAATCAGTTTAATGAGATATAAATAACATTTTGAGTCAATCAGACATTTCCCCTCCAGGCCTGAAACTCACAATAAAGACCTTGCTATCAATATGCCTTTACAGATTTCTTTTAAGAAAGACAACCTGTTTGCAGAGTAGGGAAAGCTCTTACCTTAATAACAACAGCATGAGCAGGCAGATTGACACCCCAAGCAAGTGTAGCTGTACAAACTAGGACTTTGATGTGACCATTAGAAAACAAGTTCTCAACCAAACTTCTGTCTTGCCGCAGCATTCCTGCGTGATGAATACTAAATCCATCTGGAAACAGCTCACGTAACTGCTTATTTCTGGATCTCTGTACCTAGAGTGGACAAGAAAAATAATTAAATTCACTTCCAATTACAGTACAAGAAGTATTGTATTAAAAAATTACAGGGAAAAAAATTTGATATTATTGTCAGTCAAAAGTAAGAAACTATTTCTATTATGTCAGACTTTTCATCAACACTAATATATCAGAGTTTTATATAAATGAATTTTTCTACATTTATTTTCCTAAAGAATACATTTAATTGTTTAAAAGATTGCAAGAAATTGTAAGAAGTTTAATTCTTGTACTAAAGTATTGCTTCACTTAAACAGAGACCCAATTTTACTGACAGTAACACTGAAGCTGAGAACTCATATATCACTTTTCCTTAAAAGCAACTCTTTCAGACTATGCAGGGAGCTAGGACAGGCTTAAGGCAGCAGGCCACACACTATTCTTTCCATTAAGAAGGGGATACCCTTCCCCACTACCAGCCATTGCATCAGTGCAGCACAGTGGAATCAAACTGTTCATCCACCCCTCATTTTTACCTTCTTTGTGTATAGGAGATTGGGATCTCAGTGTGCAAAACCTCAAGTCATCCAGCCTCCTACAGGGTATGAGGTCTGTATTATTTCTGGGTGCTGGCTTTATCATGCTTCACCTAAACTGAACACTGACCCTAAGTTATGAAAAATTAATTTCCCTGATTTGCCACAAACACCTCTGATTTTCCTCCCATCTCTTCCACATTCCTAGCTGCTGCACTCACTGCCTCCTAAAATCGATCGCTGCTAAATATGACACCAGGAGGGTTGTGGTAATGGTGACTCTAATCTTTCTCTAAACCAGATTTCTTTGTCAGCAGAGAATCTCCACTTTTCCATAGATCACAGGAAGGTTAAGTAGTCTTTGACTCTCACTGTATTTTCAGCCTTGTATATTATAGTAAATTAGTTCTAGATAAATTCAGATTATTATTATTATTATTATTGTTGTTGTTGATATTATCATATCTTCACACTTACTCGTACCTGACATACAGCCACTGAAAAGTTGATTTATGGAATACAGAGAGGGTAAAGCAAAGCAAAATATGCTTCACAGTACTGGCATGCTGCCAAACATGAACAATAAATCTCTGCAAACACAGAAATAAATAGGGAGATGGGAATGTAATTATAAAGGAGAACATGAAAAGAAAAATATTGTAGGAAAAACACATTTCTCAGTTTCTCAATTATCCAGCTTCTCAATATCTGATCTTTCCTGCTTTGGCAGTAATTATTTACTATTCATTTAAATGAAATCAAACTTGGCTTTTAAACTACACATGACTTTTTGGCAAATTTAATTAACTGCTGTAGTGCTTGAAAATGAATAAATAAGAAATTGAGAAAGTGGCCCTGCAGTTCATGAAGCTTATTCTTTAAGAGCTAACAAATGGAAACAAGTATTTCCTAAAGAACACAGATGCACCAAGGTTTGCATTTATTGATTACCAACAAGGAATCTCACAGAAGATTGTGGAAAATTCACTGAGAATACCTGTGACACAGAAATTTGGATTGATCTTGATTACATTTGGAATGTGGTGTAAGCATTTAACAATGTAATTAGCTTCTGTCTTAAATAAAGTAAATCTTCCTATATGATTAATTACACTTTAAATATTGTAATCTTAGCTGAAAAAGTAAAATCTTGCTCTCAAATCTCCACAATTTAAAAATTGCATACCTTTGCTTGTAGCTTGACTGATTATGTTGTTTAATGTGACTGAAATACAGGACAATATTCTGATGGAAAAGTAAGAATAGTAAAATTGTGTACTACATATAGAAGGAAACTGTATTTATAAATGGTTTTAGGAAGTACAGTTTCACTAATTTGAGAGAAAGGAACTTGTGAATAAAGGCAATAGAAAGAGGAAGGAGAAGAGTTTGTGATAGAAAACATTAATATATGGCAATGCTAGTCTGACTATAAATCAATTACTTACAAGCTTAAAATTAACTAACTGTTTAAAAACATGTAGGTACACCTAAACGTATCCATTTAGTTGCATTTAGAAAGAATATCCACATACTTTTAAAATCTACCACACATTCTAAACCAACATATTAGAAATATTTAATAGGAACAGTTTTTTTCTGTTCATTTATTGAATCTATGAAGTACCAGACTTCCAGGTTACACATTAACTGGCTTAGAAATACATGAATTATTTTTTTTTTTCAAAACAGATGATGAACTTTTTTTAATAAAAAAACACAGTCCACTTTTCACACAGAAAAAGCCCCAAATGCCAAAGAAATAAGATTACTAATTATTCTGACTCCCAGGCAACTATCAGTAAGACAAGAGAGCACGGTCTTAAGCTCTGCCAGGGGAGGTTTAGGTTAGATATCAGGAAGAAATTCTTTACAGAGAGGGTAACCAGGCATTGGAATGGGCTGCCCAGGGAAGTGGTGGATTCTCCGTCCCTGGAAGTGTCTAAGATGAGACTGGATGTGGCACTTAGTGCCATAGTCTAGTAACCACGGTGGTGTTGGATCAAGGCTTGGACTTGATGATCTCAGAGGTCTTTTTCAACCCAGCTGATTCTATGATTCTATGAACAGCACAGAAATCAAATTAATTTTCTTTCCATAAACTTTAAATTACTAAGATACAAGGCAAGTTAGTTCAAGAACAATGACATAACCCAATTTAATGAAGTCACACTTGAGAAAATAAAATAAAAAAATAAATCCCATATCTCAGTGATAGCTTGAAAGACTGCTCACACATTATATCCTTTAATGGCAATGTATTTGCAAACAAACCTTTTAAGCCCTGTGGCAATGAATTGCAGGGGTATTGTATTAAATCTGGATGTTAATGGCTGCAGAGACAACAAAACTAACAACTACTAAATAAAGGAAGTGAACTATAAAAAGTTATACTGCTTCCACCATTTGCTATTACAGACTAAAAGGTTTTGTTTAAAATTTATACAAAATGTTACTAAGTGCCTCAGGTGTACGGAGAAGTTGTTATTATGAGGTCTAGCACTGGTCTCCAGATTAGAATTGATTTTCTTTCCCTCCCTTATTGCTCAAGAGGGCTGCAGATTTATGACCTTTGCTTATGAGTGTGTGTGCATCTAAAACAGTACGTGTTAAATAAATTCCTAGTTTAACTTGCTGCCACCTATATTTCTCCTTTAAATGTCTTGAATTTCTTGCAGTTTTTGATTAAGACACAATAAAAATGTCACAATTAGACATAGAAAAATGTCCTGCTTAATTTTAATGAGAAATGACACATACATAGAAGAAAAAAAAAATTAATCAAACTTTAGGGTATTTCAGCTAAAGACTTACAAAAGACAACACCCTTCTTTACCCTTTTCATGCATCTGGTATCACAAAGGTATCAAAAGAACTATAAGCTGCATGCTTTTTATCTGAAACACTGATACTGTGAACCAAAGAAAGAAATTTTTAATAGACCTATAGAGGCCTTTTTTCTTATTGTATATAAAAAGCAAGTAAAAAAGACTAATAAAACTCAATTATGAGAAACAGCTGCCAGTAAATTACTTCTTTATAAGTGAAACACGAATTTATGTCTTTTTTTATAGATCTCCAATTGCCACACTTTGCTAGGACAGATAAAGTAGATCACCACTAATTACTAGGATTTTTTTCCTGTAAATTATTTTTCCTTTCTACTTCCTCATTGTGAAGATATTGTTTGCAGTTTTGAATGTTGGTAGGTTTTCCCACTAACAACACAGTTTTTGACTCATGTATTTTCTTTCAATAACAGAAATGGCACAGGCTATTCTAGCATTTTTCTCATGATCTCCTTACTATAGCAGAACTTGATCAAAGGACTGCAATGATTCAATCATTGCAATTTCCTTTCTGTGGAGTTCACAATAGGGCAGCACTTGCAGTTTGTTCAGAATGCACCATTATATTTGTTCACTGGTTTGAGCAATTCTGAGCAGTTTACTCCCATCCTTCATGCTCTGTACTGTCCTGACACCCTGCAAAGCACTAGTTCTTAATTTTGAGGCCTCATTAGCCTCACTTGATGAGTGTTGCTGCTCAGGCAGCACCGACATCACAGACACCTAAACCAAACAAAGTAAGGTATCTTTTGCTGCAGCCTTTAATGAAGAGTAGTTTTAATTGTACTACTACTGTGTGATGAATATAATTGAATTATATATCCAAAATAACTGATCTGTAACTTTCCTGAAGACATTGAAAAATGTAATTTGTAGGCTGAACTTCTAAACTGAAGTCCCAATAATGCAAAAGCCTCCTCTGCCTCATTCATGTTAATAATATTGCTCTGCTGGTTCATTTAAAAAATACTGATTGCCTGTCAAAGTTTATGAGATCAAGCTAAGATGGAAGAAGTTGCCCATCTAATCTGGAATTAAAGGTCAACTGGGAAAGGGAAGCTGAAGAGCCCATCCATGGGTTTATTCCCGTTCCTTAAATATAAAAGCTAGGTCTCAGAGAAATGGAAAAAATGATCAAAGGACTGCATGATCATTCACCATTTTTGCTCTTCAGAATTTATTACATTCATATTGCCTATTAATTTACCTATATATGTAAAAGTTTTATTCTTTCATTTCCAACTGCTGTTTCAAAGAGGCAAGACCAAAAATTAGATAGTGTAAATAAAATCATAAGAATTTTTTTTATTTACATATGAATTCAAAATATAATAATTTCTTGCTCCAGCGAAAAAAACACGAGACTCTTTAACATGCAGTTAGAGCAAGTATATGAAACTTAGATAAAATAGTAACCTGTGAAAGATAAGCAGTAGCACCAACTGACAGTTTATCAAAAAACTGAACATGAAGAAATACAGATTGGAGTCTAAAGGGAGAAAAAAAGGAATGCATTTGAGCTACAATGATTTTACCTGAGGACTGTTGTTTTATGAAGTAGAATTGTTATTTGTATTATTCCACTTGTACTGTCTACATAATAACTGAGCTATTAGCAGTTGTTTCTAGGACAAGGATGAAGTGGTATGTTATGGGGTGACTAAGACTAAATTATTACTTTATAACAGAAACAAGGAACTAACTTTTAAATAATTTCTTCCTGAAGGATTTAAAAGTTGACTATATTTCTGTAATAAACACATATATATAATTGGTCCTTATCTTGTATTACCTTTCATACTGCCTGAGAAACAGCAAGGAACAGGAAAATTATTAGTACTTAGTTAACACATGGTAATACACTAAATCAGAGACAAACAATTTGTTGTGAAGCTATTCTGTAAAGTTATCAGTCACTTTTAAAAAGACACCCAATAGTTCAATACATTGGATCCAGGTAGTGCTTCTGTGTTGATATGCCCTCACATTACTTTCCTTGCTCTTTCTTGGGAACAGCAGCAGCATTAGCTTCACTGACTGCTCACTCTGCAGCTGGTTCCTGTGAAGATCCCAAAGACTACCAAGAGCTCTCACTAAGATGACATGCATGACCTAGCAGATTATTTCTGGAGGTATGCAGGCTGCCCAATATGCTATTATACTTAATAAGTATGCATGCTCATTTTCTACATCTTCACTTTTTTAATGTATCTAACTATTAACTTTGTATCATTATCCTGTACTAATATCTCCGTCCAATACTTATTCTTTTACTGAGTTATAATTACTCGGTACCCGACAAGACAGTATTTGAAGATGGTAATTCTAGCAAACAAATGTGAATCAGTTTGCATGTCTTCTGGAAGAGTCAATAATCTAATTGTCTCCCTCTGGAGATTTAAGTTCACTATATTAAAGTTAGGATTT
The DNA here is from genome assembly GCA_013397135.1 of Pachyramphus minor. Classification (NCBI taxonomy): domain Eukaryota; kingdom Metazoa; phylum Chordata; class Aves; order Passeriformes; family Tyrannidae; genus Pachyramphus; species Pachyramphus minor. The sequence goes on from VYXB01000625.1 coordinate 109,088, forward strand.
TTTAAACCTATGAGTTACTGATCTGATCAATTTAATGATATTACCTCAGTAAGTTCTGTGAAGTGCTCTAAAAATACCTCTGAAGGAGAAAGAAAGGAGAGTAGTGTGACTGCTCCAGTCAGATGTGTTTTAAAAAAAAAATTCCTATAAATTATACTTTTATTCTCTTTTTGATTCACAAAGAAAAGAAGTGTAAGGCAAAATTTCTGGTACATTTTTTCTGTTGCCCTGGCCTTATCACAGATCCTAACCTATTTGTTTCACAAAGCTGTGTTTCATCCAGTTGGCACCTTAGGGACTGATGACTACCACTTAAAGAAGGGACTGGTATGCTATCCAGAAATGTCTTGCCTTATTCAGTGTGTTCTTTTTACAGTACACTGTTACATCATAGCAGCCCCACCTTTTTTTACTGAGAAAGTTACATGGCACATAGAGGATGAAATATTCCATGGGAAGAGGAAGAATAGCAATCAGATTAAAAACTTGAACATGAGGTAAACATTTAATCTTTGATTCCTTACATCTATAATCAATAAATCATAAGATAGAAGTGTTTACAAATCTCACTGATGATAGAAGCTAAGAAATTTAGTGTAATGTTTAAAATGTTACATTTTTGAGCCAGCCAGACAAGCCAAGAATGAAAGAATCGTGAATGCAAGTCTGACCATGTACAAATGATGGATTTACAAGTCATTGAGGATGTAGACATAGTTTCAAATTATCTCACTTAATCCCTAGCTGTTATAAAGCAGAAAAAGGAACTATTTGTATAGACAATACACTACCTCAACTTGAGCCAGAATTTTAGAACATAGACTGAAGTATCCTAACATTTCACTTCAAGCCAGACTGTGGTGCCTGTCTTAAAACTGAATGGATTACTGATTCTCAGATAAAAGGGTTTAAGAATAATAACTCTAAAAATAGAAGTATTTTTCTACAAAAATAACTCTAGCAATAGGTTTAGATAGAAAGGAAATGTTCATTACAATGACCCAGTTTAAGCTCCACCTCTCAGTGAGAGTCAGTAAAAATAACAGTATTTTTCACATATTGTACAATGATAAGCATCATCAACATGCTATTGTTTATAGCAAGTGCAACAAAAACCATATAGAGAAGTTTTTGTACTGCTTCAGTATAATGAAAATCTGGACTTCACAGTGAACAGCAATATGTGACTAAACAATCTCAAATCTTATTAATCTAACTAATCTTATTAATGTCAAAACATTTCAGTTTAACAACACAAAAATGCACATCAATTAAGACTGAATTAACTGTACAACATCACAATTCTGAATTGGATGCAAAATCATGCAGAGCTCTTATTTGTTTTCTCATCAATTTGTAATTCAACCATTCTCTCTCTGGGAACAGATGTATGATACATGTAAAGCACAGCAAGGTATCTATTCTTCTCCAGCCGTTGAGACAGTAAGTCCTGTTGTCATATTTGTTAAACACTTGGAGTACACAGATGAGAGAAACATTAATCTTGGTCGGTTTTGCTGACAGCAGAAGTTTTCAGTATGGTGTTAGAAAACTAGCCAGTAGGGAAGATATACAGCATGGAAAGAAATTGATAGAGAGAGAGAGACAGTTCGATGACATGCAAGATGAATTTGTACTGGTTTCACTTTGAATACTGACAACCTCTAGAGACCTAGTTAAACCTTTTGTTGCTGTGCTCAACTGTGCAAAGATTTCAATATTTCTGCTTGAACAGGAAACTGATACTGCATGGTGTCTATATAAATATTTGTTATATTTGAGAACTCCTCCTTTGTTTTGTAATACTCAAAACAGGAAAATTGCTGAGTCATGGCAACACGATGTATTTTCAGTCTGAGACAATGAAAGCAGAGGGACTTTTCAAGTTCTTTCCAATACTGCTGCAGCTTAGTTATTACATGTCATAATGACTTTTAGTGCAACTCCTTCTCAAAGACTGTACTGATTGAGACACTATGAACTCAGCAAGAAAAAAAACTTGTGAACATTAGGTGTATTTCTCATTTCATAATTAAACCACAAAAGTCCACTCAACTTCACAGCTATGCACAGTGATACACTGAGGATTCTCCAGAATGGAATTCTGCTAACAAGTTTTATAGGTAATTGGAAATGTGCAATATGAATTCATAGCTTATAGTGTTTTAAAACAGCTTTAGACTAGCATCATTATGTACGACCATGAAAAGATGAAATTTATGTTAAACCAGGAAAATCAGTTCTAGAGAGATTATTGGTAAGCACTAAATGTCTTTTGATTTGGTATTGGTGGCTTGGTTTCTTCACTTTTTTCTAACTTCTGCCCTACACAGAATGGAAAATAAGCATAGCAATACTAAGAAGACAATACAAAAAACCACACAAATCAATAATTAACTGGTAGAAATTCCTAAACTAAAAAATGTTACAATTATATTCACCACTCATTAAATAATTTGACCTATGTAACTCGAACTTCAACAAAAAAACCCAGAAACAAACTGGAACATCAGAGACCATTTGCAGCACCATAAAACCAAGCTTTTTTCACTGATACCTCTGTAATATGAAGACCAATAAGAAAATTCATTATGTAATTAGCATCACATAAAGGTTTTCTTTTTTTTATTGGTATGCTAATATTGCATGTCTTAGAAGTAAAGACATTTTATTTCCCCTGTACCTTTACTATTTTAAAAGAATCTCAAAGATTTCTTAATAGCATTTTGTAGTTCAGGGTCCCCATATGTTACGAAAAAAAAGACAAGAACTTCTCAGAACTCTCTAAGGGATACAAAATATTATACATGTTTATTATTTTCATTTTGCAGTGTTTATATAGTAACACATGATTAATTTTATTAAGTCATAATTAATTACTTTATTTGATAAGGTAGTTAAACAAAAAAAATCTCTTAAGAAACCAATAGACCTTTAAGTGGCAGGAGGAGTGAAACCTGGTTTCCTATGAATTTTGCATTCCTTGTGCCCTTGTCCCAACTCAAATGAATGCTCCATTAGATTTCCATAACCTTATCTCTCCCAGAATTATTTTCTTGCCTTACTTCTTCATAAATTTTTCCACTGTACTCTCAGAACTAAAATATACATCTACATCTTAGAAACAACATCTGTAAGGCTTACACTGGTCATGAACACTGCCATCTGACTACTACTAACACCTTTGACAACTGTATTGTATTTTCTGTTAGTTTTATTCCAAAATACTAGCAGGCTACTCTCAAGTTCTGCAACCTCAGTGCAGAACTGTGAAGCCTGTGGACTATTAAACATCATTCATAGTCAGTTTTAAAGGTAACATGTTGTCTTTACACACCTAAAAGGGCACAGAAGTAGCACCTAATAAGCAACAGAACAAGAAGGTTTACGTTACTATGTGCTTTTGGCCAGTAGACTTGGGAATTTAGAGACAGATTGTCAGCTAAACTGAGGCAAGTATTAGGCTCGCTGCCAGAGGAAATCAGAAGATGCAAGAAAGGAAAACTATGCAGTTGCCTCCACAGAGCTTAATTTTACAGCCAGATCCTGTTCAAATGTAGGGTATTTTCTCACAGACCTCTACTAAATTATGAGGTCCCTTACAGTTTCAAGCTCTATCTACCGAAAAAAAATCAGGTTTTATTACCCTCCTCTCTTAAAAAAAACCCGCAACAAATCTGCCCTCAAATTCAGCCTTTATAGTACCAATACTTTATGTTACTAACATTATGTTTTCTACTTCATGAAGCCTGCAAGATAATTGCTTTATAAAGTTTAGAAATCACAAAGACAAACACATTTATGTAACATTAAATGCGGCTTTGAAAGACTATTTTCTACATCTACAGTTCTTTAAGCATGTACCTAACCTAGCACATACACCTCCCCTACAAGGCTGATGTTTTTGGCAAATACTTTATCTTCTTGTTCAAGGAATTTTTGTAATACATTTACAGAGATCTGAGAAAAAAAATTGCTTTGAAGTTAATTCATTGATTTGCTTTGGGGTTTGTAAACTAGATTACAAATCCTCTGAAAAACTGAGGAGCTTGTTATTGTTAAACTATTGTAATTCTTAGCTATTATTTTAAAGCAGGATATACAGTTTCTTCACCAAGGTAACTTTAAATGTCTTACCCACACAGCAGATAGATCTCAGAAGAAATATAAGAAAATATCTCACATATCAAACATACCACGGAGGCTAAATTACCTGCTATGGGAAGAGGTAAGGAGACTGTATCTCACTTTATGCAGCACCACAAAACAGATGAGAAGAGAGCTGCTGTGTGGCTGCATCCACAGTCCCTTTCCAACCCTGATTAATTTCAATTTTTCACACTTTGTTTACTTATCTTGCATACATTTGTGCTAATGACTGTTCAAAAGAGTTAGATACCATACTGCTAGCTTCATTTTCTTTAACATTTTCATTACATTAACACTCTTCTGTACAATTAATAGTCATATCTGTTCAAATCAGTACATCCTTCACGCATTTGGTCTCCTTAAAAATGCTTTTCATTTCACAACTCTGATGTCTTTTAAGACCAGACTAACCTCAAAAGGCTTTGCAAAATTTTTAACCTAGAAGCTGAAATCATATCATGTATCTGTTGGGGTGTTTCGACTCTAGGAGGAAAGTAAATAGTAAACAATGCCAATACTTGCCTTAAAATTAGTGTATATAATTATTTATTTACTTATTAGTATATATATTTGTCTATACAATTTACCACTTGAAGAAATAACACTTTAGAACACAATATCTTTGTATTGTTTGAAGTAACAAAAATAACTGAAATTGAAGTAAAATCACATATAACAACAAAAAAGTTATTTCCCTACTTTAAGACCGAAAACTAACATTATGTAAATAAAATACTTCTATAACTAACACTGCAATCACATTCAAGACATATTAATAGCTTTCCTAGATAAAGACAATCACTTGCTCTGACCGTACAGAACTGAACCACACGCCATGGTTCAGTGCCAAGGCAAATATCATATTTAGAGTGTTACGTAACACGTACACACTACAGGGTTATCACCAGGATATCAGATTTCAGTGGTTTCAAAATGGTAATACTGAATTATGAATTAAAATCAGAATAAAAAGGAGTGAAGAACCTTTGACTCTTGCACTCTGAACAAACTTTTAATGAGAATCAGTGTGACATATACTTTAAAAACTTTTAGTTGTGCTTGATTTTCTCATTTTGCACTTTGAAAGCACACATAAAATGTACGTTGTATAAAAAATGAATATAAACAAAATAATTTATAAATAATAATACAAAATACACAGAAGATGAAGACCTCAAAGGTCATCAAGTCTAATCTTTGACCTAATACCACCATGCCCACTAAACCATACTGCAAAGTATCATGTCCAAGTCTTTTCTGAACACTTCCATCAATTCCCTGGGCAGCGTGTCCCACCCTTTTGGTGAAGAAATGTTTCCTAATATCTAACCTGAACCTCCCCTGGTGCAACTTGAGGATGTTTCCCCTTGTGCTATAACTAGCTGCCTGGGAGAAGAGGCTGACTTCCACCTTGCCAAAATCTCCTTTCAGGTAGAGAGTGGTAAGTCACCCTGGAGCCTCCTTTTCTCCAGCCTGAACAACTCCAGCTCCTTTAGCCACTCGTCATAAGAGTTGTGCTCCAGACCCTTTATCACTTCTGTTGCCCTTCTCTGGACATGCCCCAGCACCTCAATGTCTTTCTTGTAGTGAGGGGCCCAAAAACGTACATGAAATTTAAGGTGCAGTCTCACCAGTGCTGTGCACAGGGGAACAAATACTGCCTCAGTCCTACTGGCCACACAGTTTCTGATAAAAGCCAGGATGCTATTGGCCTTCTTGGCCACCTGGGCACACTGCTGGCTCATATTCACACTGCAAAGCAAAGCTAGTGATCATAACAACACTCATCTTTAGAAATTGAAATAAATATAAGAATATTTTACTTTGCAAATTCCAATCTAACCATCTGAAAGTCATTCAAAAGTATCTCCTGTCAGTTTTGTATTTGGGCATCAGTTAATTTTTAAATTGATTTTTGAGATCCAAATATGGAATTGCCAATTCTGTTGTCAAAGAAATTTTACTCAGAATGGAAACAGAGGGGCTATGCTTACCTATAACACTGGTCTCACCACTCACTAGAGGGAAACTGACTGAGCCTGTTTTCTCCGATATTACCAGACAGTCCTTCTGACAATATCTATAGAAAAAGACTGATGACTTCTAATTCTTGGCATAGCCTTTTTATGCTTGAGATCAACCTAGAACATACTTCCTACTGTATTTCTTCTTTGAGGAGGCATCACTTGAGATAGATAGTTCAATCATACTTGTTTCATCTGCATACTGCAAGTACGGAAGGTAAGAGGGCTGGCTAATGCTGTCTGATGCAGTGAAATATCTCCAGAAAGTAAAGTAACTGCCTGACCACTTGAGACAGGCCACTTGACAGCAGCTTGGTATGGCAGGGGTCAGTCTGAGATTAAAACACTGTAGATGTCTACATACAGATCTGTACATCTGCAGGAGGAGTCTGAGCACCCTTCACAGTCAATGGGAATCAGGCAGCAGAGCTTGTACAGCGTTCTGCTCCCTGACTGCCCCATGTCTGCTCAGGGTTGAACTCAGGCACGCTCTTCGCTCCACTGGTGAAACTGAATGAACTCCACCAACTACAACAGGAGTTCAGACACATCACATATTTGGAGTTACCATATGCAGTTTCCTAAAACCCACGTGCTATAATTTTAGCCTGAAAAGCACTTCACGTTTCAAATTTAGACTAATGAACATGAATTATCCCGGAAAGAATAAAAGACAAATTAGATCCTCAAATAACTTTCCATTGCAACAAATTTCTATTGTAACTGACTCAGGTGGCATTGTCTCAACACTCCCAGATGGCACACATCACTAATAACTCTTAATTACCACTCAATATTCCAAGCAAATTGGAACTTACATTATCTGTCTTCACACTAATCTCTGCTTACTCTGATACACATACATTAAAATTAATCAGATCATCCTATGTTTTAAATGGTGAACACAACAGAACTGAAGAACATCATTATAAAAATAAGAATGGAGACTTCACATCCTTTCTTTTGATAACAATGGCAACTTACTCAGGGGACATTATTTATTATACAATAATTTCACACTTGTTAGAAACCCCAAATACAATTATGCACCCCCAAAATTACATTCCTATAGCCCTTTCTTTGCCATTGAAAAAAAGATGCAATAAATTCACAGAATCTGGCATCACCAGATGTACAGGTTGTAGTCATGGCTTGGCTTCACAAACAAAGATTTCAAAGGGCTCTACCCATGCGATACAAGTTGTAGTGCTACTTAAAAGTATGACAAGAGACAGTTTTTCCTATGATAAGGACATACCATAACCGAAATGTACTGAAACTGTTGTTGTCAGAAAAGTAATGGGATTAAATGCCTAGTTAATCTCATTTTTTCCCTAACAAGAAAAAAGAGTTAAGTGATTTTTCTTATCTGTGCAATTTCTACAGTTATTGGTTTAATTTTTAGTTTGAGAGCGAAAATCAAGAGTTTTGTGTTTGATGAAATGTGTTGACTGAAATCCCAATGTTGTCTGAGATTCCTGAGAACAAATTCAGCTATAGAGGAAAAGAGGTTTCCACTAATATCAGAAGTAAGTATAAATCTCTTAACCCTACCCCCTCAAAATCCCAAAAGAAAATGCTTTGTAGAATACTGGTACTGTTTCAACCTCCACCATTACAACACAGTATATACTTACACTACAGAACAGAAAACTGAATCAGGAAAATCCAGATTGCTGCTTTAACTGATGACTTCCCATATTCACATCAGCCCCTTTAAAGTCACAATGAATGTTGACATTTCTCCCCCAGAAAAAACAGAAACTCATAAAGCTATTTTGCAAATCTGTGTTCAGGAGTAATCAATTAATTCTCATGCATTTTCTCCAACTAATCCCTGTTCTGATGCCTGAGGCTAATTTTATACATATATTTCATAACAGTAAATACAAACTTCAAAGATATAGACAGTGCTTTTTCATATTTACTACTAACTGTTATTCTGGTAATCAGGACAATGACTAACTATTTTTCTGTATCTAGTAAAATAAATGCTTAAAATTGTCAAGCTATTTTAGCTTCCTAAAACATGCATTGTTCAAGAATATTTTTTTTAAGCAACACTGAACACAGTCCATATTATATTAGTATACATATATACATATTCGTACTATACAAGTATATTACATTATAATTATTACAAATGTATCTTATCTGTCTTGCATTTTATCCTATCATCCATTAACATATGCAAGAAGAGAAAAGGAAAAGAATAAAGGTGGAAATAAGAAAAAAATTGTCTCAGAAATTTCACACAAACATAAAGAACCTATCCTTCAGGTCAGGTGGAGAGCTCCACCTCAGGCTAGATGCCTGGAAGTCGAAGGTGTTTATGTATCTATTTTTAATTCTCAGTCTTCAACACGCTCTGAAAACAAGGATCGAGGGCCTTTCACCGACCACAAAATCAGCATCATACATGTGCAGTAAAAGGTACGGCCTCAAGGTGGCCCTCATTACTCAGTATTGGAAACTAGGACTCTGAAAATGAAATAAAGAAGAATCTCGATTGACTTTGTTTTCTTAAAACTGTAACTGATACGTTTCACCTCCCTTATTCTTAGACACATTTATTTCCACAATAGAAAAATACTTCGAAGATATTTTAAATTTGCTTTGTTCCTCAATATTATGTACCCTTGCATAAAGAGTGTGAGATTTCCAAGCTCAATCTACTACAGCATCATTTTCCTATAGCCACAAATTTCTCCCAAAATCAAAGCCCTTTTGATAGTTAGAAGTTATATATACATAACTCAAATAACTTATTTACTGTTTCTGATTAAATTAGTCTTCAACTATTTACTAGTACTGGTTCTATTTCATGATGAAAACTATGAAGCTTCTACCTAGAACATTAATTTGGACATGGACAGCATCTTATAGATCTTGATTTTTTCCTATATGTTATTTACATTCTTAATTATCTCTTTATTTTTCCTTTTACAGGCTTATTAATAGTTGTGAGTTTTGCTGGCAACCTTCCTCCCATTTCTGTAATCATTTTAGTTTCAAAAACATGTGTTTTCATTTAATGTCTATTTTTCCCACAAGTGTAAAAATCTGAAATTTAAAGAAACTGGACCATGTAGAAAAAAATAATAAATAGGGCTATGACAGTCAAATTTATAAATGTGACAGTGATCAGTAAATACTTGATTCTGAACCATGAATTGCAGACCTGGATAGCAGTCTGAAAATATAGGAGTCTCTTAGGACAATAATTTTGGATATTTTCCTTAGATAAGAGATCTTGGGGGTTACTTTAAGGAATATGCCCCCTCACAGGAACAAAATGTAGAGAATATCTGAAAATAATTATTATAGCTGTTTTGAAATTGCAGGTCCAAGGAGGAAGAAACTGGGTATGTTTTCAATACTACACTATGGTACAAACACTTCTTAACTAAGCTACAACTACTGAATCAAGAGCGCAGAAAATAATTTCTGACTGTAACGGATCATTAAAATAATTATAAGTAAAACTGGTGAATCTATATGAGTGTTTTTAATCCCTGAATCAATGGGACAAATTCACATTTTCTTACTGCTTTTAGTTCCAGAAGCAGAAAAACCACATCTGCAAAAAGTTAAACACTGTGCTGTGTTTTCTTTGTGAAACACTATTTTGTGTTGTATTAAGTTGTGTCCTTAGGGCTTACTCCAAAGCCAACAGTCTATTTTCCATTAGTTTTAGTATGTTTTCCAATGAGATCCTTCAACTGCAAACCAGCCAGGACGCTGTTGAATTATTCAGCAATACTACAGTTTAAATGAAAGCACAGAAATACAATATTAAAGCTTTCAAACACTTCAAATTTCTGATTGTTGTCCTTGATAAACACACAGAGCACAATACTTGAAAAAGAATCAAAGACTTTGCACTGGAATTCTACATCTGATTACAAAATTAATGCATATCAAAGCCAGAGGTACCTGCAAAAATGTGCAGTATTTTTTATCCTCATTTTCATGCAATTGCCTTTGATTCCTGAGCTAACTGCTATTATTATTATTATTATGTTATTATTATTATTCTTACTTCTACAACAAAGAGTTTAGAAAGGCTTTTGCAATGCTTTTGATACTCTAAAATCAAGAACCTCAGGGTTTGCCATCCAGTACTTGGGTTTTAGCATTTGGTGAACAGTTCTCAATATTTGAGAACTTCCAAATTTATAAGCCAATGTTGAACTAACTTCCTTCCTATTTTTGTCTGGAATCCCTAGCAGATTAATTACTAACCTAGAGATTATAACCTTAAACACATAAATAATGACAGTTTTGAACATGGCAATTTCAAATTTCATCTCCTAGTGTTAGTACTCATAAATCATATAGCATCCCCTATGGAAAAAGAGAGGTATTCATAGCAGTTAGCAGAAACCAACATGGTTTCTTAAAAAATGCTGCTCAAGGTCATTATTCAAAATAGATAACATATTTTTAAATTAGAATAGAGAACATGTTTTTATAGAAGTTCTTCCATTTTCTTATTTGGAAAAAGCCCCAATATAATTCAAAAGAAAAATGTATCAGAAATTCTGATGCTTTCAAGGTTGACGCATAAGATTTCCAAAGCGGAAGTTGAATTTGAGCAGCAACCGGTAAACATTGCCCCACAGAGAACCAAGATGCTGCAAACTCCTTTGCTCACAAGTATTTTGCTGGTGTGCAGGATAGACTATTTCAGATCTTGTTGAGTTCAGGTAGTCAGCAGCTGTACACATAACATCTTCCCCTAGGTAGCAACTACTATGTTAGCTCTTATTCTTCTTATTTGAAGATATTTATTGATTCTTAGGAAAAAGTATCTTGATAAAATTTTTTAACTTATTTTTAGCTATGCAAACTTCATTTTGGTCTTAGTTCTGTTGTATCTATTGGGAGACATGGACAATTTGCTTTTTATTTCAGAACTTTTGCTAAGCTTCATCAAAATCTTCTCATATTTAAGGAATTTGCTGGCCTATGTTGACATCTGTTTCAGTAACTCATATTTTCTCAATTTCTGCCTTATGTCACTGAAAATATTCACCAGAGAAGCTGAAGTAACATATGCACTTTTCTTCCAAAGGTGGTATCCCATCACAATAAAGCAAAACTTATGTAATGACTATTTTCAGTGTTATGAAGTTTTACTTTTCTACTTAGAACTGTTTTAAATGTGAACTATACCAGGAAATATAAATTCTAAGCCAAAAAACTTTAAAATCTGAAAGTCTTGTGCAAATTTTTTGGAAAAGTTTGCTGCCATATGTACATCATCTGCAAATATGTCAAAACAGGATCTGTCCTGCTTGTCTATTGTTGTTTCTCTAGTCTTCCTTACAGGTTAGGAATTATTTTACCCAACAAAAGTCTGAAGCTGAATAAAACCACTCCTTGAAATTCATTCCAATTCATCCCACACATTTGGTGTCCAAATGTTGGAGAAATATTGTCATGCAATGAACGTGCACCCTTGCTCTTAACATTCTCTTAATATCCTGTTCTAGAGAATGCATTAGAAGTGTTAAAGCTTCTCCACTTGGAGAAGTAGTAAATACTACTATGTCCTAGTAAATACTAGGACATAGAACTATTCTTTTTTTAGAATTTCTTAAAATATGTAGGGCATATATTATATATGACTTGTTTGGAGAAGAAACCTGTTCTGCTGGTTCCACAGCAGCAGAGCATAAATGAAAACTTGCTTCTTATTCAAGATGGTTAACCTAGTCTGTACAGTTAATATTTGATAGGAAGAAAACATCCTAGGAAAAAACTCCAGTATCAGTGTTTTTCAGTATGTCTTATCTGAGTACTAACCATGAATCAGTTTAAGACCTTGTTCTATCAAAAGCCTAACAATTTTCTTGCAATGTCATATAAATAAAATCTCAACCTGTAGAAGTTTAGAAATTCTCCATTTTTAAGCCTTATTGGCTAAAATTAATTCTTTATCTACTTGTACTGGTATTGTCCAGCGATGTAGGTTTGTTTGGTGGGATGGCGATGGTGAATGCTAATTTTTCTAAGAACTCATAGTTGAGCACTGAAATTCAAAAATCTCCCAATACTACCGTCTTCCTATCTGCACTCTTACAGCAGCTTCTCAGAAGCCATATACTTCCAAATCTGCCTTCCATATTTTTAGCAGTTTTATTTTCGTTCCATAATACATTATTTTCATTCCACAATAGAGTAAACTTCATTTTTTCCCTACCAGTTTTCATAATAGTTCATGACCAGCTTGTGTATACTCTAGACTTGTCAAAAACATGATGCTGTTAGTCTAGTTCCCACTAGCATAATACATAATTTCTAGTTCTAGTTCTGTTCTCTTGCTCAAAGGAGCCAAAAATTACTAAAACGTTACATATACAAAGATGCATTCAAATACATATTTATATGATGTTCATTCAAAAAATCTCAGTTGTGGGATCAAAAGAATACTGTTTCTCAGATTTTTTAATGTTCTATAATCAGTTTCTGTTGGTTTTGATGCAATAAAAAGAGGCTTCTGAAATAACTGACTTGTTCAAAAGAGATTTAGCATATGTAGGCAAAATTATAGTTTTATTTTGATAAAGGTGATGTGCAGTGGTATCTCTACATTCTAAAGCATAGCAGTTTGTGGTTTTATATAATAACAATGCTTTTCTCCATGACAATGATTTCCAACAAGCAGGGATTCTTCTGATTCTTGGCTGACTTTTGAAATTCCATTTCAAAGGATCCTAAGATGAATGAAACCAACCAGAAGATAAAACTAATGTTGCAGATACTGAGGCTTCTATATTTTCTGGGTTCCTATTTAAGGAGAAGTGTTGAAAACATAAAAGGTATAGAGGATAGGCTAAAAACCAGAGAGTGACTATTTAAGTATTTCAACTTAAACTGGAAAAAGAAATAAATATTTTGTAGTGGTCCAGCAAAAATCTGCACATCTTTCTGGAAGTATGATTAATTACTTTTTAATTTGTTTTGTTTCTCCAAAGCACCTCTGGATCTCAGTATGTGGAATTCACGGAATGTGGACCAAATTTAAATCACTCCCTCTTTACGGTTGCTTCTAATTACTCATTTAAAATTCTTAAAAGTTTGTGCTCATTTTACTTATTATTTCACAAATCATTTTTACTAGATGTCATTGCAAGCTTCAATGCAAAACTGCTTCCATCCGGTTCTGATCTACTTGAAATCTTGTCCAAATAAATTAAAGGAATAGTTAAAAAGCCCAAGCAAATTTGCCTAAATTATGGTAATTGGGGGAGTTGGAAGTGGAAAGTGGAGGACAACTGAAATAGTGAACATAGATAGCTAAACAATTCCATCAAACTAAACTGCATTTGGAAAGCTTTCTTATTTTGAAAATAAATGAAATCAATAATATGAATCAAAATTTAATATTTTTCTCCATCTGTTAAGAAAATTATGTTTTCTAAATGAAAAATTGAATCAAATATCTAAATGTACCTTGGTGAATTTATTTACTTGCACTTATGCTAATCATGTTTTTAAAGACACAGTGTGAGACAGTTTCCCATACTGCAGTAACGTTTTCTATTACAGTAGGTGTTTATGAAAATGTATTTTTCAATTATAATGGGTCAAAACCTTAAATTTTTAAAAAATTGACAGTCTAAAGATGTCCCATATGTTTATTTTTTTACAGTAATAAAAAAATAAATTTACATGAATCTGCAGGGAGCAAAAGGAACATGGTCAAGTAACAGTGTTATTCTGAAGGAAAAACTTCAAGCAATCCCAGAAGAAAGCACATATTCTACAGGATAACTGTGAACTACAGGTTTTGTTCTGAATTTTACATCAGTCAAGACAACTACAAAGAGTGGTCTCTGATGGCCTAAGTCTTTAAAGCAATCACCGACCGCTTAAAAAAACCAACACACAACATCCTTCATTTACAACCCCAAAGAATAGCACTAAAGAGACTTATAAGTCAAGTGTGATGCTAGAGAAAAAACTAAAATCAAGTATTGGACCTTGCAAAATTTTACCCTCTTTGTTAGTGTAAAAGAAATCAAATAGAGTGCCAATCACTGAACCGTATCAAGCCTGTTGGTGAACAATGTAATTACCATGAAATACAGAGATCAACAAGCAGCATCAACTGTCAGTGTGCAACGCAGAAACCCCACAAATTCTTAACTTTTCAATCATTACTCTTCATTACTAGTAACTACTGCAGCTACACTATTTCCTGGCAAATGAATTCCTAAGTAGATACGATCTCTTTAAACAGTATTTTCTAGTCAGTGTATGGTTCCCATACTGAGCAATTTAAATTGCATGTAATCAGAACCATTTGTCAGTGTGGTTTGGTGCATCATATAGAGGCAAGGTGCCTGAAAAATATCATTATTGTCTACAGTCTCACTGTGAACATATTGCACAAGATTACACACTGCAGGCAAGAACAAACTTGCACATTTTGGAAAAGGGAGCAAGACTAGGGGTCTTTTTTGTTTGTTTGTTTGTTTGTTTGTTTCCCCCGGGACAATCCCTATGGATTGAAAGTAGCTGAAAACAGGCTGAGCCAACCAAGTGCTTTGGGGAAGGGCTGAAAAAGAGCTAGGGCAGAGAGCACTTATGCAGACCTTAATATTATCTTACAATTTCTTTTTGCTGGAGTTACTGCAAGCCTTTGAACCAGTTAAATACAGAACGAAATGAGGAAAAGGGAGCTTTATCCTCTCAAGATGCCTCACATATTTTTAATATACACCTGAACTTCTTGACACGAAAACAAGCATTGGCAAAAACTGCTTAAGTGGAAAGAGTGCAGTCCTGTTCCCCAAAGTTGTGAATATAAGAACAATCATACTGGCTTTGTCCTTGCTTTTCCCTCCCAAATGTTTTTGAAGTTTGAAATTTCTTTCTTCATTATCAGTATAGTTATTCAACATCCACATATACTTTATATAATGAATGAGATTTCAAACTGAAATCTCTTATCCAGCAAACCTATTGATTAATAACTACTGGGAAAAGACATGGTGAACTTTTTCTTTTTGATCTGGGTTACATCTTAAAAATATTCTCGCAGCTAACTGAAGGAGATTTTCATAGTCAAAGGAAAAAACAATGCTGCATGGTTTTTCTGTCCTAAGAGTCCAGAATGAAGTTCAGTTTTCAGGACAGACAATGAGATTACAGATGCTTATATAAGAAATAGTTAAGAATGCAAAGGAAAATAGCAAAAAGTATTTTTAATACATTCACTTATTTATATTTAACTCAGTTAGTTTTACAGTACTATCAACATGTATGCCAATAAATGGTACAATCACACACATATGCTGCTACTGACTGTGCAAACCTCTATGACTGCCGAATCAACCAAATAACTTGTCAGAACTACTCATTACAGTAAGCAACGACTGACATAAAGGAACCTCTATAAGGCTAATATTCTTTCCATATCCCAGAGAAAAAGGAGTGTCACTGTATTTTGATCAGTCGTAACAAAAAGAGTCTTAGATTCTTTTAAACAATACAACTTTGAATTTAAAAAAATTACTTCCCTTAAGGTCTGAATTTATTGAAAGCAAATACTGCAGTACCTTGCAGAAGATTGTGGTAGACCTCATTTAAGACGAGAAGCTTAATCATATTAAAAATATGACAACAGTTTCAAATGATCTTACTAAGCCCATTTAGTATTTAATAGAAAATTTTGTCAACAATGAAAGGGGATGCTATAGGCAACAAATTATCCCAGCGTTTATCAGAGCATTTCCATGGAGGATTAGTATGAAAAGGCATTAAATCTTAGATTTACAGTAGTGAAATCCATTACTGATTTTAACCTGAATAACTCTCTGAATTGCTGTAAAGTTGTGTACAAAAGCATAAAACGTCTTTTAGTAGTTCCTAGAAGAAAAACATCAGCACCCCTGTCAGCTATATTTGCAACCTCAGGGATCATTCAGAAGAAGGATTGCTAACCCATTTTGCTTCTAGGAGACCCATAACTAATGCAGTGCAGCTTCTGGAAGTAGAAAAAATATTCATGAGGCGGCTTTCCAGTGATAAACAGGATGAAACTAAGCATTGTTGCATATCAAGTTGATGCTTATGATAGATAAAACAGAATATACAATCAAGCCCATGTATTAGGGGGGAAAAAAGTCCATTTTATTTTTCACAGGCTAGCAGAAGACTGTTACTTGTTACCGCAGTGCTGTAACTATCAGAGCCTGAGAGACAAGCCAACAAAAATGAAATTCTTGGACCAGCAACTGATTTTCAGAAACAGAGTTGATAACAGAATTAAATCTATACCACACATTCTATACTTTCTGATTCATAACAAAAACACTAGAAAATTCCAGTAGACTGTAAACAATACAGAGGAGTACATAGTGCTTCAAACTGAAAACAGAACTACAAACCTAAAGCTGTGTAAATACAGTTTCTAGAGTGACATGTAAAAAAGCAGCCATCATAATAATAGAAATACACATCAAACTTCATATGCTTTTCCTTTTTAAAGGTCAGGAAAAAAACAAAAGCAAAAAGAAATTGTTTATTGTTTCTGTCAATGTTTTATTTCATTTTACAATAGTTAACACTTAATTCTAATATACAGGAATACTGTTAAAAAAACCTGAAGGAAACATTTTGCTATTGTTCACATTACACCTCTGTGTAAATAAGCCTACCAAAACCCTAAGTGTCCTAAATAACAATGCTAAATTCCACAGATCAGGATTCATTAAAACAGTAGAATCACTCTATACAAAACACATTTTTCTTTAATCTGTCAATTGTTAGGTCCACATCTTTTCATGAGTTTTGTCTCTGACCTTTAAGTGGAACTACTGAATAAAATACCCCATGAAGGAAATACAGGGAGCTTCATTCCATTCTCTGAGAGATAATTAACAATCATTTTTCAAAAGTAAAAAAATGGAGTAATTATAAAACAAATAGGAAACTTCAATATATGTTTGGCATTTAATATAGCCTAATGTATTTGATTACATATCCTCATTTTATTTTTACAGGTTTTTTTAATGACATATCAAATATTAGATATGTTATTAGTAAAACAAAAATAAAATGAGGATTGCTCTGAAATAATTAAATGTCAGGCAAATGATTACACATTAAATATTTGATGAACGCTCTCTAAAAATGAATTTCTAATACTTTAAAAATGTTTGACAGATAATTAAGAGGATTAGTAAAATTGCTTTCACATTTTTAAGGCTGTTAAAGAATACAATGCTTTTAAACTATTCTATTATTTTAGTTTGTCCTGTGAAGTAGCCTTCATTTTCACTTACTGTGCCTAGACTAGAACATCCATGATTTGGGAATTACTTATTCTTGTAAGTCATACACTGGATTTCAGGTGATTCTAAACATGTTATTCATCCATTACAGTTAACAGTGTATACAGAATACAAAATAAGGATTGTATTACATTATTAAGATTGTTCTCTGCCAGGTATTGCTAAATTTCATGTCAAATGAAATGGCAAGTCTGAATGGTCCATAGTCTCATAATTTTGGGAATGGTGCCAATAAACATCCCTTTATACAAGATAGCTCTTGTCAGACAAACATGATATTATCATTATAAAGTTTAAATTAACCACTCTGCATCACACAGCATTGATATAATACAGTTAGACATCTGACAGAAATTTCATTTATATGATATGCGTTGGGAATTTAGTACTATATAAAATGAATTTCACTTATTAAGGAGATTAAAATCATGCAATGATGATCCAAGAAATTAATTGTATATAGAAACATTGACATGACAGAATGTCAATGAGTTTTCTTCAGAGATCCAGTTTGACCCATGGATATTTCATATTTGTACAAGTGATCAAAAATTTAAAATATGATCATGCTGATTAAAGGTACAGTTTGGAAATCAAAAGCACTCTGAAGGAACGGTAAATGCCTGCAAGGACAGATCCGTTCCACAGCACCATTTGGCTCACCCACAGGTTGAGCTCTGAGATATCCAGGACCAAAGACACCAGGTTGTTTGATGGAATAGATGTTATAAAGAATCCTACAAAGCTCTTACAAGTCATGTGTTTTGCCAATTTATTGCATAAGATGTATCTGATTTATAAGGCATAAGAACTGCTGTGCCAGGTGAAACTCACTGTTGAGAGCAATAGTCTCTCTGAACAGCAAATGCCTAATGAAGAGCATGTATCAATGCTCCTTCAGTGGCAAACTTACAGCGGCCAAGAGAATACACTGGGAAGAGCATTGATACATGCTCTTCCCAGTGTATTCTCTTGGCCGCTGTAAGTTTGCCACTGAAGGACTTACCGAGTAGCTTGATCTACCCCTAACAACAATTTGCTACTTATTTAAATAAATAACAACATTCTCAGTGAAAAAATTTAAATCAGTGAAGAGACCCAATGTAAGATCATACGTCCAGAGCACAAGACAGGCCGATTCAGACACAAAAAATTACACTTGTCAAGGCTATATACACATTAGAAATTGTTGCTGGAACTCAAAGAGAAACTTGTGCCTTGCTCAATTTCCTACATTACATTATAAACATTTCACAACAGCTGGTCCTTCTTGTCCACGGAAACTATGAATCCATTTTTGTGTCTCTGCAGTATTTCTACAACTCTGACTTGTTCTGCTTAGAACCACAGTTGGCTGCAATATTTTTTTTTTTTTTTGTCCTGACAATTTTAATGGTAGAAAACTGTACAGTTATAATTCCTGATGACAGTCACTTAAGCCTATATATGGCAGGCTCTGTCTGCACACTGTGGTGTGGCACACTTCAGTGTGGTACTGAAGTTCTTACCTTAGCCAGTAAATATCTCTCCAGCATAAGAATTACCAGTGTAGGGGAAACTTCTACACTTTCAGGTTACCTGAATGTAGATGTGTATTGCACGTGCTTCAGACAGTGCTATTCCAGCCTGGTTCTTCTTTTTGGTGTAGTGTAGACTAGTATACCTTTTAAAATTCTTTTTACAGTACTATGACTCTTGCTCAAGCTGAAGAGCAGGCAGGAAAGAGGTCAGACAAAACCACGATATCCTTAGCTAGTCAAATTCTGGCAAACAACAGTTCACTTTCTTACGGAAAAGGGTTACTGGGAATAGTCAGCTGATTGAAAGTGTTATTTTGGCAGATACCATATGGTATCCCGATAAGACAACTACTTTAAGGAATAGTCAATGAGTTTAGTAAAAAATACCCTGATTTCAAATGTGCTTTTCATGATTCAGAAATAAATTAGAAGAGAATCCTTCCTTACTAGTTTCACAAATCTGTTATTACTTATTGAAAAACCCAGTAACATACTAAGAAAAAAAACCCCAACCATCATGGTACATGCTGTGATTCATATTATTCTGTATTTAAAGGGTCCTTGTCATAATGCCTACATATTTCATTAAAAAAAAAAAAAAGAAAAGAAATAAAATATTCAGGCATTTCCAGTGGAGAATAATAACATCTTTCACACAATGACTATGCTTCTTATGGTGACAGTTTGTAAATATTTCAGGGAATCCCCAGTGAAATTAATTAAGCATCAAAATAATCACTTAATTTCGTGGGATTTTGTGGGGAATCTTTCAATTATTTTAGTTAGTATTTATTACTTTACCTTCCTAAGATTCTGACATAGAATAATGAGAAGAACAGTCTCTGGCTATATTATTGCATGCAAAATGGTTCCTCACAATACAACTCATGCTTATTCCATTAAATTTTATAACATACATGTCCCTAAAAGTTTTGGGCAAAATATTTATGCTATTGTAATTATGCAACTGTCAACCTAGCACCACTGTGTTCTCCAGTAAACCAGACCCCCAAGTGTCACATTTACATGTCACATCTTTTAAATATCTCCAGGGATGGTGAGTCCACCACTTCAATGGGCAGCCTGTTACAATGCCTGAGCATTCTTTCAGAGAAAAAAATTTCCTAATTTTTCTAAACCTCCTCTGGCACAACCTGAGGCCATTTCCTCTCATTACCTGAGAGAAGACCCCACCTGGCTACACCCTCCTTTCAGGCACTTGTAGAGAGTGATAAGGTCTCCCCTGAGCCTTCTTTTCTCCAGGCTAAACAACCCCAGTCTCTCCTCATAACACTGGTACTCCAGACCCTTCACCAGTTCCGTTGCCCTTCTCTGGATACAATCCAGTGCCTCAATGCTCTTCACGGAGTGAGGGGCAACAGGATTCAAGGTGCAGCAATGAGTTCTGAGTACAGAGAGAAAATCACTTTCCTGGTTCTGCTGGCCACTATTTTTTATACAAGCTAGGATACAATTTGCCTTCTTGGCCACCTGGGAACACTGCCAGCTCATGTTTGGCTGTTGATCAGCACCCCCAGGTCCCTCTCCTCCGGGCAGCTTTCCAGCCTCTCCTCCACAAGCCTGTAGTGTTGCATGGCGTTGTTGTGACCCAATGTTAGTACTTTGGCTTACTGAACCTCATCCAAGTGGCCTCAGCCTATTAATCCAGCTTCTCCAGATCCCTCTGCAAAGCTTTTTTGCCCTCAAACAGATTAAAATTCCTGCCCAATTTGGTGCTGTTTGCAAACCAAGCTGTGTCAGAAAGTTATCTTCCACACATTCCAGGAATGTCCTAGACTGCTTCCTCTCTTCTGTGCTGTATTTCCAGTACACATCTGGTAAGCTGAAGTCCCCCATGGGAGCAAGGGCTAGCAACTGTGAAACTAACCCTAGCTGCTTACAAAATATTTCCTCTGCTTCTTCATCCTGGTTGGGGGGGTTCCCATCAGGATATCTGCCCTATTGGCTCCCCTCCTGATTCTTACCAACAGACACTCAACACTCAATAGTAACTGTCATTAAACTCTGCAAGTATCTTCTAAAGCAAAGTCAATTTTTCTACAATCTTTCTTACAGATAAACATTTGGAACTACAAACCTCAAACAATACAAAATTTTGTTTAGAACAGATGCTAAAAAGGGACAGAAAAAAGAGCAGGGAAATTTTCTGTTTTATTCAGTATTCCCTAGATTCCATTGTGATGCATAAATACTCTTAGAAAAAAGTTATTTCTATGCAGTTAGCCAACCTATAGGTCATCTTATCTACCACTCTTAATTTGAACTATAAATGCTACTTTAAATGTCTGCATAACCACAGTAAGCAATAACTGGTATTCCTAATAGGTTTAGAACATTCCTCTGTGACAGTTTAGTGGTTTCCATCAACATAAGAATATGTTTTCTAATTCATTTAATCTGAGAATGAAAAGTAAAACTAAAGATACAGGAGCAGTTTTCACTGACATACACAGTGAGTTGGATGAATACTTCTTTGACAGACACCTCACATAATATGCACTGCTGAAATAAGCATATAATTTTTCTTAACTTTAGCAATAATTTAGCCTGTCTAAATAAGTATTGGTATTTTCAGTAGCTTAATTTTTTTCTTTTATTAGCATTAAAAACCTAATATTTTTAACAAAGAGTTGCAGATTTTTTCCTAAGAAATCTAATGAAAAAAAAGCTCAGCATTAATTATCAGTGTTATAATAGAAACACGGGGTCTCCAGGTTAAGGTTTGATGCTATTTTTATAATGCAGCAGGTACTAGCATCCACTAGAAAAAGAAAGGCTTTTTAATATGCTATTTTATGAAATATAAGGACATAATTTGTAAGAGCATAGTTTAAAAATATTTATTATAGCTCTCAGAAGCATCTTGACAAAAAGAACAAAATTTTCTGATTTTGCATTTCAGATATCTCTACATTTAAGAAATCTGTAACATCTATGCTCCATTCATCATTACTAAGACTGAATGAATCTCTCCACATTCTCTTCAAAGGTATAAAATAAGGTACCATATTTATTACAACTAAAGACAGCCACAAGGACCTAAACCTTCACCAAATTCTAATTCACAGAGGTCCAAAAGATTTAAGAGTTTATCAATACATTTCCCAGTGAGAGACGGTATCTCATACGTACATTAAACTTTTTACAATGAATAAGTATCTCCTCTATGTTCTCGGGGAGAAATCAGTTGGGGAGAGAGAATATTATTTTTCAAGGGATGTTAACAAGACACTGCTAACTCTAAACTTCAGACCACAATATCATCAAATGTAATACAGAATTAAGAATTGTTCTGGAAATATTCTTTCAGCAGGAATACTGTCATATTCCTTGAAACTGGTGGTTTAGGGACCTCCTGAGCTGCGAATTACATGAACCTTATTGTCAAGTAGTACGAGCTGCATAAAACAGAACCAATTATCAGCTTTTTCTTAATGAAATGAAAGTAACAGGACTTTCCTCTCCCTTCATCATTACTCTTTCTGTTCCCCTATTCAATGCAGCAATTTCACATGACTCTTCAAAGCAAAATTTATCTTCCCAGAAGCTCAAAAATGCTTCATCTATTTCCATTTTGGATTGTCTTGTGAAAAGATCAGTTCCAAGACTGAAAAGACTATTAGTGCAAATTATTCACTTACCTGTTTTTCAGCTTGACCATATTCTGATCCTTGGGGTGACAAGAAGTGACAAATATGACCATTGTTTTTTGCTTTTTCTCGAAGACCCATAGCAGTTCGTACTGTAGCATTTCTAGCATGAACGAACACCATCACCTTTAGATAGAAAGAGGGCCAGTGAGAAATAAAAAAGTCTTAAATAATAAGAACACTTTAATTACAAAATATTCCCTATGCTAATAAAAAACCTAGTTAATACACGACATACTGATGGAAACTAATGTCGCTTAAGGGAAATTAAAGGATCATCCTGCCTATATTGCATTTAATATTTTCAAAGAGCTTTTGAGAAGGCTGTATTTTCTAAAAATTCTTTAGTCTTTAAAAAAAAGGGAACAACTGTTGGCAATAAATTTGTTCACGAAGTAGTGAGATTAACATTGATGTAAAGAGTTCTGTTATTTTTCACATTCTAAATGATCTGGAAAGCAAACAGCGAGGTGATAAACATCCTGATGGTAGGACAGCTGAAACACAAACTGATTATAAAGAGCTTCAGAAGGATATTGCAGTCCCAATCCACTGGACAATCAAAGAGAAGAATGAAATGAAGCACCAACAAATGAAAAACACATATGGGGATACAATTTTTATTGTAACAGATATGATTATGGGTATTAAGCCATACTATCACTCAATAAGATACCTTAGAAACATTGGACATTTCCCTGAATATATTAACTAACAGTTGAGTGGTAATCACATATGGTATCTGAACCAAGACACAGCAATGAGATGTTAATGCTTATTCCTTTACATATGTATATGAAGCAATATAAACTGATGTTAAAGTTCACTGCGAGGCACATTAAAGATGAATCATGGCATCAGTATTCACCCTGATTGGTAGAGATAGGGAAAAGTGGTTAAATACCATTCAATTCCAGTGTAATAATAGTTCTGAATCCCGGTTAATCATGCACTGCTGGGAAAGGTACAGCATGGACCATACTCCACAGTGTCCCCCTATGCACTTTGCATTGTCCAAGGTTTGCTTAAATTGACCACACATACATGCTAAGTCTGCTCTTCAGTTTGATCAAGTATGACAATTTCTGTGGTCTTAAAACTCAAAAATGGAAAAGTTTGAGTACCTGGTTCTTGAGTAAATGGCAAACATTGTTTCGCAAGTTGATGTAATTTCATTAAAAATGTAACCATGGAGTTACAGTTCTGTTTTAAGATAGTTGCAGTTGAATTTTAAGATATGTCAAATTCCTGAGAATTGTGGGTTTAATTTAGGCACCATTACACTTGTAGAAACTTGCAGTATATAACTGAATTCTTCTAAATAAAACACTATTAAGGATATAATTAAACTAGTTATAACCTTTGTTCTTAATTTGCAATTTCCTAATTTAATTATTAATGTATAATTTGTTGCAAGGAGCAATTACTTCTTACCTGTTTGAACTTATTTGATAACTTTCCAGCATCGATGTAGTAACACTGAGGCTCACACAATTATTAGCTCTCATATTGGTAGAAATGTTCTCAGATACAAGTCACAGTTGGTAACATAGCAATTTTCTCTTACTTAAAACCAACATTACTGGCAAAACATTTTTTAAAAAGAGATCCACAACATAACAAAAGTACAGTGTATGCCCCTTCTCCATTAACTATTTAAGGTTGTTTGTCTATTTACATTTTTTGTAGTTTTTTCCTACAGAAAGTCTGAATAAAAATACATAACTAGTCCAAACAACAATTTTTTATTATTAACAGATCCACCACATCTTCTTCAGTGAACATAAACTCTGTGTCAACAGGTTTCATGGAAAAAAATCTTCACTTTTAAATTCTAATTGATTTTATAGGTTACTAATTAATTTCCTTTTTAAAGGCTGTTATATTAATGGTCGATTCTTTGCCAAATAGATTAAAATCTTATCTTCAAATAGCTAAATTCTGAAAGTGGAAAAACTGAGGAAATACAGTATCAGGTGTCAAGGTGAAATAGAAATGACCTTTCTTATTCAGGTAATTTTGAAGCTCCTGAGTTAGGAAGGGTAAAAACATTTGACATGTTGATTACTTGGACAAAAAAAAAAAAGAGTCACATATGCAGCAAGGGGTTTTATGATTTAACCACAAGATAGGTTTGGTGATTGTTTCACAGCGTATTTTAGTTTTTTAGATTCAATTTCATTTGAAATCCTTACCTGTACTTCAATCTAAAATGGCAACTTTGAGAATGGTGTTTACACAGCATTAGTATTAATTAAGTTCAAACATATCAGACTAAAATATCTCTGCATGCTTTGACATAAAATTACTGAATACCTTACTGGTCTCCTGATTTTTTAAATATTCTTAATCAAAGACCAAATGAAGTGCATATGACTGAATTTTTTGGAGTGGGTGGGAGTTATATGGCTGCAAGGACAAAGCTAAAAGATCATCTCCAAGCAGGAATTATTTCAAAGTTTGAAAAGAACTAATAAAACCAGCAAGAAAATCAAATAAATAAAACAGCAAGAAAATCTTCAAACAACTATGTATGTACGTCCAATAGACATATTTAACCAGGGTATAATTATTTATGGCTTGCATGCATAAGATACACAGAAAGAATCATATTAGAAGGCAAGTTCAAACCTAACAAGTTACATAACAAAAAGTAAATAAAGCTGTAAGGGAAATGAGAATAAGTTACACAAAGTAGAGTGCAGACTACTAGTCACAGAAAAGCTGATAGTAGAAACTAGGCCCTTAATTGAAGAATCTTTCTTTCAATTATTATATGAATGAACAGTAACTGCAACGCTTGTAGAGAAAGTCCACTCCTGAAACTCAAAGTGAGAGGGAAATCCCTCTTAGTTCCAGTCATAATCAGGCAGAGCCATTAGGAAGTGACACTCTGAATACACTTGTTGCTATGATGTCCTGTTCCTGCTAAGATGATGATAAGCAACAACAAAAAGGTAAAGATATATTATTTTGAAGACTTAGAAGAAACTTTGTTGTTACTTTTCAGGTTTTTTCTCTGCCCTTAATTCTACCTCGAAAGCAAACGTGATCCACTGTCTTTCTGGGGATGATACTGAGCTAAAAGTAGTGGATGAAGCAGTAACATTCATATTTTATTTTTACTAGTCATAGAGAAATAATAGAAACTGAATAAGAACTTCTATAGGGAAATACAATCTAATAGCTGACACTTTGCTATAGAATATTTATAACTAATTTATATATATAAATATATATATAAACATATTAATGTACATATATTCTATAATTGAATCTTGGTCACTGAGTGGCTGAAATGACTGCATAACATTACTTTTGCATTACTTTCCTTTCAATTAACATACTTTAAAACACATCACTCAATAACCGGTTTGTCTCAGTAGAAAAGAATTTGAACCCTTTTTCAAAGTCTGTTACTTTATTTTATTTGAAATTATGACAAACCTGAGGGGTAATCTAAAAAATGACAAAAAGTAGTATGTAGCACTGTGGAAGATTTAATAATGTAATCATACAATTGGACACACCTGCAGTCATCTACTAGAGATGCTAGATAAGATACATATGAGTTCAAGGAATGTAGATATTAAAAGCACAGATATGAGGGGTCCTAGAAAAGACCAAAAATGTCCTAAGAAATAAGAGCATAAAATATGTTAAATTTGTATTTCCTACAAAAATTGAATTCTTGGCAGAAATGAAATAATACAGTCCTGGGCACTGGACAGCCAAGTGAAGAAGAGAAGGGGAAAAAGCACAACCAACCTAACAAAAAAGAACTACTGTGCAATGGCCATGGTTAAAAGCCCACAGGAATATTACCACTGTTAACAGCAGGATCACTGATACAACATTTAAAAGCCATGAAAACACTAATCAAAATGCCGGAGAGAAATATTTTCACATTTTCTTCTTGCTGCTGAGAATGTCAAGAGTCCTCAAAAAAGAGTTGGGGCTTTTTACCTAAAAACAACTAAGATACTCCTTTCTGATCACTGCCTGTCATAATATATGTTTAGAAACAATTCTGGAAGCTTTAGCAACTTTGATAGGAAGAGGCACTCAGTATATATGCTTCAAGAACTGGAAGACAGATGGATTGGGACCACATGGCATTTTGTGCTCCAAGTTCCCTTTCTCTTCTATTTTAATTATTGTAGTCAATAAGTTTCAATAAATTTATCGAGTATAACCAATAAAGCCCATATGTTCCTGCTTTCAGTTAGCAGAGGCTTGGTAAAGAATTCATAAAACTTCAGTTATGATTTCTCTAAACTTCTGCCTACATGTATGAGAGTATCTGGCACCACAGCAATCATCCTTCAGTCAGAAGGATGCTGTGATTGTGCAAACAATAATTAAGAAACAAGAATTGTGTAACTGTCCTTTACCCAGAATCCCTTCTTACGGATATACTTAATTTTCAAATGTGTACCACATTTCTTTACAAAATTTACTTTCCACCGTTTTCAAAGTAATAATGCATACCTGAATTCATTGACTTTTATGCATTTCATGATTACGTATCAACACCCGAATAAACTTAAAATAATTGTACAAATTGTTCACAATAAAAAGAACTTCTTGGTGAGAAGTAGACAGACATCATGTGATTAAAAAAAATAGACTGCTTTATTACCTGATTAGAGGTGCTCAGTCTTAAGGCTAATGTTTATTTTCAATTTCTGTACACCACCAAACATTTGTAAAGAACCAGCCCTAGCTAAAAATTGACATATAACACCTTGCTGAATGTTTTTCCTCCAATGACTTTGGTAAGCATTTACCAAATATGTTGTAAAATAACACTATAGTCTTAGGAGGGTTAATTTAGCCTGTCCTAACTGTGTCAGAGAATATTATATTTCAGCGGCAAAATCTCCGTGCATTACATTATGCAAATAAGTTAGGAAAAGTAATTTAGAAGAGAGAGAAGCGGTTCCACAGTTACAAGCTGTGTAATTAGATCTGTAATCTGCAGTTCAAAGCTAGCTCTAGTATATATAGCCTGAGTGCTGAAAGCGTCTGCTGCTGCTCTCCTGAAACTAAAGCTTTTAAATAATAAAAAATATACAAGAAAGGAGAAAGCAAATGTTTCTAGCTAGGTTACCTCCTCAAAATTTTCTTAAAATACAAAACAAATCAAACTTTTTCACCAAGGACTTTGTTTAAAATTCACAACAGGAACTGCCTGCATTCCCCAAGACTTGCATATTCCAGGTTTTAATCTTTATGAAACATGTTAGTGTATCATCAAAGCAGTAAAAAGTGTGCTATTATTAAAAAGATCTACTTTTATCAGAGACATGTAACTGGATGCTAGCAGAACTTCTATTTTCACTTAGAAGAGAAAGAAAAAACGCACCACATATACATATAGTAAAAATATCAAAAATAATTACTGAAAATTTATAATCAGGTACTTGAAATACATTTCTTCTGCCTTGGATAGTAAAGATGTTTGCACTAACTTGTGCAAATATGTCTTTCAAACTGATATTCTCTACGATAACTTCAAAATGCTGCATAATTTTTTTTGGGAAGCTCCTTCATCTTGTTATCTTCACCTTGTATCTTTCCATCTTGTTATTAAAGTGCTGATCACTTGAATGCTTGAGTTCAGCATCTCTGTTTAACTTAACACCTCTACTCAGAGACAGAAAGCCTAGGTTTTGCCACCCACTTTCCATCACAGTTTTCAAAGAAATTAGAGATGAAAGAATGGATTTATTTAGTTCAGTGTTGATATTAATTTTATAGTAAAGTGTCTATATTTTAGCCTCAAGACACTGTTTGGCTTCACACTGCTAAATCCTCATAATATGTTCTTTTATACTGCTATCCAGTTCTTGATCCTGGGTATTATTTCTACTGAAAATGAACAGTATCATGGATCACCAGATTAATCTGTCCAAATGTTTTCTCCCTTAAGGTCAGCATGAAACCTCCTCCAAATATTTTACAAAACTCAATCCCTAATAAGGTTTCAACACTTTTCCCCAAGGAATGTTAATGGCACCTATTTATGTTAAAAATATCATTCTTTGTACATTATTAAAAGGAACCAACTCCTAGATTTAGTACTACTCGCTAACATCTAGCCTTATTGAAAAGAATAATAAAACTGTTTATCTCGTGTTGTGATTTCTCCCTAACTGCCAAGGTACAGTTCCAAATTGCAGTGCCCAACATTTACAGAATGAAAAATAAACTCCATGCAAAAACAACACACACACTTCATTAATATTTTTGATCAAAAATACTGAAAAATCAGGATGTCATGATTACCAGATCTAAATCATAGCATGGCAGTGTATAAATGTGACTTCCCCTTCCTCTCACTAAATCACAGTAACTCATTAAAAATTATCCAGAACTAGAAACTAAAAGAACAGCAATAAAGTATATGAAATAAGAAATTTTATAAGTTAGCCTATACCAAAGCTTAATAAATTTAACGTAGAAATCTTACTTTTACTTTAGCAGATTTTTGTATTTTGCACATTTAAGTCTTTTCACATGTTAAGCAACACCATGGGAACGGAAAAGTGAACAGGCTGTGTCACTTACTAAGGCAACATGAGAATTTGAATTTATTTGCTAATTATTTTAACTAATGTTAGTATATCTTGAATTTAAAAGAAATATTGATATAATTTGCATGTATACTATGATCTTCTTCTACACTACTGAAAACTGAACAATTACTAAGTTGCCTACAAACCAGTCCTAATAACACATTTTATATATCCTTCCTTTTCTATAAAAAATTCTTCACAAGTTAAAAGCAGACTGCATTTACTCACACATACAGTTAAATAATATGCATTAGAATACAGGAATTTTCGTTCATGTTTGAGGACACTGAAACTACTTTATCTTTTTCCTATTGGCCCTTCCTACCTTTTGCCTTGTGTGTTCTAAATCCATCCATAAAAAAGGCTCTATCACATACATTTTGAAATACTATCACCTTTCTTTGTATTACTCCTGGGCTTCCTCTCCCTGCTTTAACCTCCTGTATGCTTCCTTTTAATGTTTGACTTTCGTCAGGAGTTTCTTTCTCATCTAGACTGGGTCATTTTGCTTGATTTCCTGCACATCAGGATGGACCCTTCTTGAGCTTGGTAGATGTGATCCCTGAAAATCCTCCAGCTTTCTTGCACCACCTGTCATAGGATTCTTCCAAGGAGATTTCTGAAAAGGCCAAAGTGCTGTCCTGCAGCCCAGGACAACGCAGCTTTTTGTCTTCTTTCCTCCATCAGAACCTTGAACTCTATCTCACGGTCACTGCAACCAAAACATCTCCCAGCATTCAGATCCCCAACCTGTCCTTCCCTTTTTCGTAAGTATGAGGCCCCGCACAGCATCAACCTTCATCAGCTTCAATCATTTGTGCTGGGAAGTTGTCACCACTGCGCTTTGGAAACTCCCTGGACTGCTTTTGCTCTGCTGTCTTGTCTGTCCAGCAGATATTGGGATGGTAAAGACCATGGAAGACCATGGACTACAAACACGAGGTTTCTTCTAGTTGTCTGAAAAAGGCCTCACTTTATTCCTGGTCAGAGTGTCTGCAGCAAAATCCCCCAACAATGTTGCTCATGTCTGTCTGCTGGCTAATCCTCCTCCTCAACCCTCAGGTGGCTCATTAGCCTTCCCTAGACAGAGGTCCAGGTATCCCTGCTGTACTCACATACAAGCATTTCTCACCACCCTAACCTTGACCTTGCTCAAGATTCTGTTTCCACCCATTGAGGCACTCAGTCATGTGAGGCATCACATCACATCTCTGATGTCAATGCGATCTTAGCTCAGCAACTGGATGCGGACCCCTAATTTCTACCTTTAGTTCCATATGTTGCACATAGTAGTGCACAGGCATTTGAGAGAGGCACCCAGTCACTCTCATGTAAAACGCGACATTGTGTCCTCTGCCACCACTAAAATTGAAAGACAGAGGGTTGGTGTCACTTTCTTTCAAAGCTGTCGATAAAAGAGTTATGGACCCATAAGTTTGACATGGAGACTTTAGCCTTAAAGGAGATTCTGATAGCATCCAACCTTTACACTGAAGGACAGTCAGTGTGTATGCAGCAGCACTAACAGGAGGATGCTTCTGAGTAAAAAGTACTTGCCCATACAAAACGTCATGACTCTGCCTGTACCTTTTATACAACAGTTATATATATTTTCCATTAATGTGAAAATGGTTTGCCTGATTTAATGCACATCAGAAAGTTTTAAATTATTAAATGCTTTTAAAAATGCAAGCCCTTGTGTTTACAATATTCTTTTATTATATTTTAAATTATATTAGATGACATAAATATTCAGTTTTGGAACCAATGCTTAAATATGGATTCTGGACAGTAAAGAAAACCTGTTTCAAAACAGTATAATGGGATCTATGCTATCTTCCATTTGTAGCATTAGCCAAATATATTACAAATTGCAAACGAAAAATTAATAGAGTGAAAATTAAAGCAGAGGGCAAATTATAAAATAAGACAAACAAACAATGCTCTACTGACTCCTATAGGTAGTAGAAATTATTCTGAATTTTAATTGACAGGATAGAATAGAAATAGCAATAACTACTCTTGTACAGAAAATTAAGCAGGAATAGCTAGTCTATTACTATGCAAATATATGTCATTAGGCAGTTAATAATTGCATTTTTGCAGATGCCAATGGACCTGAACGACAATTATTCTTCAAAATTACAAGCAGCTTTTCAGTGCTTTTTTTTTTTCAAAAAATAAGATCATGCAATAATTTGTTTCAAACATTTCCCATTGTCCTGTTTTGACATTAACTATTTTGACTTCATACAATAAAATATGTTTCTACATTATAATACATTATATTTTTAACAAATATCACTCCAGAATAAGAGTTGTCATGTCTACTGTGTCTCTTCTTATGTTTTCAAATCTATTTATATTTACATGCATACCATTCATAATATGCACAAATAACCCAGAAGTCAGTAGCAATAAGCAGATTCTATTCAGCTATCCTAAAAGAAAGGAACATAGAGGATACTGGAGAAAACCTTTATAACTATTCCCATTCCTTTTACTTAAGTAAAAGAAGATTAAGAAAACTGCCATGTCAATCTCTCTGTCTTCTGGTTTTGTACGATCCAGTAACATAAACTCACTAAACAATTAAAGAACAGAATCATTGTGTGTTCTAGTTTATTTCTTATCAGTATAGTTTAAAACCACATTTTAACCAGATTTTTGCTCCTAATCAACAGGTTCTCTACATCATCAGAAAAATGAAGAATTGTTTTCAAGTGCAAACAATGTTTTTAATATGAAACTTAATAAAGTCATGAAGAATTTAAAAAATGCAATAGTTTGCTAATGGTAGTAAACTGTGCTAGAACAAAGAACATCTCTCACCTAAACCCACACTTTATGTACCTAGCCCTTCTCAAAATATCCCACCCTAAATAAGAATGTCCTAAATACCTCCTGACTAAAATGCATGCAAGTATACAAATGTAATATATTCTGGAATCACCTTTTCAGTAGCCACAAAGAAAACTATCAACACCACAGTATCATGCATGTGAGAAACTTCATATTCTGGACAGTGATTAGAAGTATAAAGTCAAAATGAGTTTCCTAATGCATCTTGCTGAAAATTTATTGCTCATCCCCATGGATTCTTCAAAATACCTTATTTTCTACAGTGTCCTATAATACTGTATATTTCAAATTAAACCCCACTAATGACATTACTAATTGGATTCTCTGGTGCCATCTATTAAAATGTCTGTGACAGGTGTAAGGTCTTGGTGGACAGTAGCTGCCTTGTTACATTTTGAATAATTTACATATGTTTTGACAACAATCAGGTAGTTTATTAGTTGATACTATCTATTATATTAAACTAAGCACACAGATCATTTTCTTTCAAGGCTATAGGGCAAGAATTTTCAAAAGCTTTGAACGACTAACAATATTCAACATGTCCTCTGGAGTATCATTCAACTTTGTCATTGAATTCTTACTCGAAAATAATATGGAGCTGACAGAAATCCACAGACTTCCACAATCTTCTAAATTGCTAATGGTCTGCAGTATTATGTTTGAAAAACAGCTTTTAACATAGATCTAGTAAAACTCATTGCATATGGTTGCAAGACTGGTCAAGTTGCCTTTACCATAGTTGTAAGCCGTACATCTATAATTTAACACTTAGGACATCTACAAAAGGCCAACTGGCTCCAGATGTAACCATCTATTACATAATTTAAATATAATTTTAGGCTATGAGTAGCTACTCATCTGGAATTAAGTTTGATTTTCTTTGTTTTAATGATTCAATGCAAATTCATAATATCAGAAGAATAATAATAGAACTATTCTTAAAATATAGTAGCACTTGTTACCTTAAACATTTGTATTGCCAATGCCAACAACACTGTGAAGCTGTGCAAGACTACAGACATAAAATGAACACCTCATGCACTCATAATTAATGGCAGGATATTAAATTGGTGCTTCTGTTCTACATAAATTCACTGTGAACACCTGAGTACACATATGCAAACTACTATATAAATACAAGCATATACGCAAAAATTAGCATAAGGCATAGAAACTATGCACACATTTAGAAAGCAACTTAATTGAAGACTTATGGTTTTTCATATACACAACTTGTTATGGCATCCATTTCCAGCAATTTCATCAGCTGTTCATAAAGGCAGCTGACAAGGTAAATGTTTAAAGCCAAATAGATTCAACCAGAAAATATAGAGGAAAATAGTACATACATATCATTTGACAATAATATGAAACATCTGCTATAAAACACCTTTTGAAGTGTATTTTCTACATAACACATCAAAACAGGATTTTTAATTAAAGTAAGATACAAAATTTCATTTATACAGGCATAAGATTATATTAACTGTTTTATTCTTAAAATTGCAAAAGGCAGCTATTGTGGAAATGAAGTACATAAATAAATGATGAAGAAGCAGAACATAAAAGAAGTGCACCATCACTGAATTAGTTTGTGATTTTGTTAGAGAAAGCATACATACAAATGGCCATAATTGTGCAAAAACTGCAAAAGAAAACTATCCTAAAACTCAATTCTTCACTTAATCAGTTGACAGAGAAATAACATTTAAAATCATCAGTCACAATTCAGCTATCCTGATGGACCACTTTACCTTCTGTATTTGCGTATTTTTATTCATACATATGTGCATATTTAAATATAGAAGCAATATATACACATATATATGTAAATAAGCCACACCAGATGATGAAGGAGAAGCAATCTGCACAGATACAGAGGTACAAAAACTCAGGCTGAAAGAAGCTTTTTAACCTTTAAGATGAATGTCTTGGAATAAAGAAAAAATCTAGATGAAGAACACATTTTAACAAATTCCTGAAACTTCTCAGAGTTATTTGTCCAAAGTATGCTATAAACACTATTTCACCCAGGAAAAAAATACCGGGACAAGTTTAATTCTCAAGGTACTAAGTTCCAGAGAGACCTCTGAAGAAACTACTGTTTTATTAAATCTTATCTTATGACATGGCTATAAAAGCATTGTCAACAGTTCCAGTAACTAAGCTTATTAAACTTTTATCTTCACACGGCTTCTGCAACCAAATAACAGCTGGAAAACTGATAATAAAGAAATTTAATCCATCATTTTTACAGATGAAATTAATACCTGTCAAATTCACTTCTGACAATCTAATATAATAGATTTAAATTAGCTATTCTGTTTATTTTTTAAAGATAGTGTTAGAAAACCAAGATGACACTTAGTACTGCAAGGTTCAAGTCAATAATTGCAAGTAGAGAACAATTACAGACAAAGTGAATGTTTTCTGTGCAATACACATTGCAGAACCAGTTCTGATTGCATAAGTTCAAGTGTAATTTGTTTCTGACCTATGATATCAAAAATCCTGATTTGAAAGAGTAAAGTATTAAAAATCTGTTCAAGGTGATTCTTAGAAACAAACAAAAAAAAATCAGACCTCAATATTATTTCTAGTGAACTAAATGTAGACCAGTGGTATAGAACAACATTCTAATTATTAACATAAATTCTACTTAATAAAGCAATCTTAATCTCCAGCAAACTGCATAGTAACCACCCAATGCATAGACTAATTAAAAATTTAACATGTAAACACAGTTGTATTCCACACATTCGTGTAATTTAAAAAAGATAAAAGGTAACACTTGTCACTGGTATATCAGATGCACTTGAGACAATACTGCAAAAGGAAAAGCAGAAGAGGACACAAGCCAGCCAAACGTAAGAAACTTGCTCAAATAAGAAGAGCAAAAGCTCAGAAACTAAGGTACTTGAAATAGCACTTTCTTCAAAAGTTAAGAAAACTGAACAGAGATAAGCACAAAATGGGCAGTCCAAAATCACCACTCATAGTGCATCAATGAGAACAGATGGTCTGCGTAAGGCTGTTCATTGTTTTAAGTATTTTTTGTCTACATTTTCAGTCCCAGCAGTGAGATTCCTAGCATGTTAATTCAAAAAAGGTTTACAGTTACTAAAACCTGCTCCACTCAAGTTAAGTGGAGTTGTTGCTAATTTTGTATGATTGCTACTACTGTGTTCCCTTTTGGATGTTGTGGTGAGGCTTTCAATGCTATTCAGCATTTCAAAAATCCAGGTTCTCAGCAACAGGCAACTTGGCATCTTTGGCCACCTGAAAATCTTTTTCTTTCTAATGAAACCACTTCTTGTAAAGCCATGATGCATTTATGTACTGACACCTTGAGCCTCAATGCCTGCACAAACAGCAAGGGCAGTGAGAACCGCAGAAAAACATCAGAAGAACTCAGATGGAACAGTCAGTTTTTGCTATGAACTGAAAATACCAAGCTCAGTGAGAGAATGAACTTGCAAGGTGTTTCAGTGAGTACCAGAGCTACTAGAAGAAACGTTAAAACAGATAATGTCATGTCAGACTTACACAGAAAACTCTCAAAAACAGTGGGAAAGCAGGTATTCATAGTCTTAAAAAGGAGGTTTCAGAAGATAGGAGAATGCTAAAGGCACTCCAAGTTCAAAACTGTAATAAACAGACAAAATGGCAAAGGACCAAAGTGCACTGGGTAAGGAATCAAGATGAAACTTAGATATCTGTGACTGAAGACGAGTAACAGAATATTGAAGGTCAGGAAAAAAAAACCTTACAGAAAAGTAAGGTGCAGACAACAAATAGAGGAGACCTGCTGAAACAACACCAAGGGCAAAGAAAAAAATGCAACTTCTTTTGAAGGCTCAAGTGATATCAAAGAGAATCAGTTATGAGAAAAAAAGAACAAGAAAATGCTGTAAAAAAACCAAAAGAGGTGAGCAGTCTGGGGAATGTGGCCAAAAAGAGTTGTATGGGTGTAGTTCGAAGAAGTACCTCCTCCAAAAGCTTCCAAGGACTACAGCAACAACTTTTCTAATTTATAATACAAGAAATTACTTTTTTTGCTTGAATGGTTCTGACAAACTCAGAACAGTAAAAGTATTTAAGAGGTGATGGGGACAACGGAAGAAATATAAGACCATCTCCTGGTAACCAATCTAATGAGATAAACCAGCAAAAGTCAGTAAGAGCAGGAGATATACAGGAAGTGTTAGAGTAAAAAAGAGTTAACTTCTCAGGATACTAACTTAAGCAACTTAACCTTAACAAAGAAAGTAACAGCTCCACATTTTTTAGATGAAGAAATTTAACATAAAGTTAAAATTTACACATGATATGTTTCAGAGGAAAAACCTTAAAAATACTGTTATTTCTCAAAACTCCTAAAAATACAGTTGTTTCTCAAATCATAGCATGACAAAGGTGTTTTCCCCCTCATAAATTGTGAAGATAAAGACAGTATGATACATATTGTCCTAAACTGGCTAATAATGCAATGTTTCAATTTATTCTAAAAACGATGTTGATAAGTGCAGTCATTGCAGACTTTGCTGATCTTGTGAGGTTCTCTACAGACTGTCTCAGAAAGGTCCTACCTGCACTCCAGAACTTGTTGCCATTAAATGCCACAGGACTGTAAAATGTTTTTTTCAGCTCTGTAGCTGAATTAGTGCAGTTAATGCATGCAGCCCACTACTGGTGACTGTCTGGCAAAAGATAGGTGTAATAACAGTGAATGACAATTTTCAGTCACTTAGCCTTCACCTAGCCTTCAAGTGACCTAATGCATGGAAGAGAGCTGCTGGCAAAAATATCCTTCCTGCAACTGAGCCTGCAGTCACATTCTTTGACAAATGGTGCACAATTTTTTTCTTTCTTCATTAAAAGAATCTTTGACAGAGGTAGAAATAAAACTCCAAAAGTGCAAAAAGTCCAAGAAGACCTAGTATCCTTTCAGATAATATCAGAACATAGCAAATTCAAAGTACAACATGAAAATAAATATTCACCAGCAAATATCAAGCATGGAAGGACAGTCCCAGGAAAGCAGACTTAGCAGCACTTGAGGTTCTCACTGAAAGCAGTCTTAAGAGGTAGGATCTGCCAGAGAACCTTCTAACGGAGTTCTCCATCGTTAGCAATTCTACAAAATGAGTACACTGACTTAAAAAACACATGGAGACCTTTGGGACATTTTCTGATCTTAATTTTTCAGTCACAATATGAAGTTTCCAGAACAAAAATCCTAGAAAACTCAGTAGGGCAAGTCATCTATCAAGTTTCCTCAAGTTAAACAAGAGAATTGTGCTATAAGACAAATATTATTGTTTCAGTTGCATTTGGTAATTCAAAGTGAAGCATACAAACGAGATATCTCATTAGTTTGAGCAGATGGATCAAAATTGAAGACTGAATCACCAACTCTTAATTTCCCAGTAGCAAGGAAGAACTTGAAGTCTTGCAGACGATGAATGTTGAAAAATCAACATAAAAAGCTTCTCTCCATCTGTCAAAACACATGCCTGTAGAATGCAACTACCTCCTACCAGCCTTAGTTTTAAAAAATGAAAACATAAATATGTCTAATAAAAACATATGAACACATAACTGCAGTCAACCCTCACACTGTAACCCATAATAAGACAGTGACACATCAGCATGACTTCCATAAGAGTAAATTATTTGGTTCTGGAATGGTAGAATTCTTTGAGAATGAGTTAAAAGAACAGTAGATAAACAAACAATGTTGAATCCAATTCATTAAGACATTCCAAAGACTCTGGTCAAGTATCTTAAAAGTGACAACATTGTGAAAGTTTGATGGCCACAGAAAGGTGTACATTAATTCAAGCAATTTTAGAAGAGGGAAAGTGTTTTTTACTGATTCTGGTATTTCTTTCTTGCACTTCAGTACAAAACAGAACAGAGACGTCACCCATCACTGCCTGAATAGATATAAAATCTCAGCCATGTCCTGATTGTCATATAGATATACAAGAGCTGTGGAAATTTTTCTTTAATATTGGGGGGAGGGAGAAAAGATATGAATACCTCCTTCTAAGAAGTATATTTAGGAACAACCTCAGCTTTGTTAACAAGAAAACAAACGTTGCACGCATAGAACGTAAATAAACACAAGGTTTATGGATCACACAAGCCAAAAAAGTTAACAGAGCATTACAATTTCCTGTGGAGAACGTGGACATAAGGTAATAGCTTTCTAGAAACTTGGAAAAGCAGAAGAAGTTGTGATAACTTTAGAAGATCTAAGGGCATTATCAAAGTTGTTAAAAGACACAAAAGAAAGCCTTCCTAGTGTAATACTAATCATGTTCTGTCATAATACTCATTTTACACTATGGGGCAGGCATCTCAATGTAGATATATCTACATGACCCACTGTGTTTTTTGTGAGGTTTTTTCACTTTTTTAAACATCTGCAGTTGGTTTAATGATTAGACAGATTTTTCATAGTACAGTCATAAAAAGGAAAACTCTCTAATTTTTAATGTGGTACAATACTACATACTATAATATAATTAACTGTATTAGATAACTAGCTGATATACTTGATTCTGCATTGTCAAAGTCTGTATACCAGTATTTGTATATCATTCATTTCAGGTTATGAATTTCTGTTTCATAAATATCAAGACTGATATGTATTAAATACTCTGCAGAAAAGTCCAGTGTAACTGGTTGCTATTTAGGCATGTACTTAAGAGAGTACCTGCAACATAGCAGAATGAACATTTTCAACCAAAAAAACTTTACAATAATTTGAATAAAATTAATCTAACTGTTCTGAAATCAACATTTATATAGCAAGGGAAACCACACTTCTGCTTTGTCCACACAATTTTCAGAAACTGAAATCAGCAACAATGTCTGCTGCTGAAACTGTAACATTTAGTAGACTAACATTCTTAACTCGACCTCTTACAGCTGTAGCTCATGCCTTAAAACCCTAATGCATTCATATGCCAGTACAAGAACTAAAACTAGAATTAAACAACTTATTGTACTTATTATATAACATAATATTATGTATGTTCGCAGTCAGTTTTTTCCCCAGTGTGAAGAAAAGAGAGGGGAAGAAAGGTGCAATAAACACACTGCAACAGCATATGACTTCCTGATGGGAATCCAAGATAAATTACTTAGACACTACTGATATAAAGAATCTGCTACTTGCACTACAGCAAGTGAAAATACAGGAGTAATAACATGAAATGAAAGATAAGAAACTAAAGGTACTTCAGCGTTAGGAATTTGGTAACACGTGCATAATTGACAACAAGGAGAAAGCAAAGTTCCCTTGATACTGCTAACAAATTTCATTAACAGGAAAATAACAGCATTTCCATATGTCATCTTCATGCAAGTTTTCTGAATGTAATAAAGTAACTGACAACAAGAAGAGAAGTGGAAGAATGGTGTTAAAGCAGGGCGGGGAGGGGCAGCTGTTGCCCCTCTCCCCCAAGTCATAAACCAATGGTTCATCTTTCAAAAAACACAATGAATTTCCTGTGAAAAGGGAAAAATGTGCAATTCTTAGTGACACTGTAGGGGACAGAGTTTCCATCTTTCATATACAGATTATTTAGTGAAAAGCCTCTTCAAGCATCACTAGCATTTTATACTGCTCTGAACAGGTATCATACCTACTTTATGTGCAAAGTTCTAAACTTCTCAAGACATTATGTGGGAGTGATTCAGGAGCACAATAACAGAATGATAAACTATTCAGGCAAATGAGTTAGGCCCATAATCTTAGCGGAGGGGAACATCAGAAGTGAAAATTCACTGCAGAAACCTCTATTGTAAAGCAAAATGAAGGATGACTTCCCTTAAAAAGAAAACAAAACACAAACTCCAGGACATTTCAAATGACTGATGCTGAGTCCCTATGCACTATGACTTGAACACTGCATAATTCTCATCCCTCATCTCTAACAGGAGAGACCAAGATTTGAAAGATATGGGAAAGGCCTTAGCCTAATAATAATTAAATACTGTATTTTTAATTTCTTTAATCTTTACATGTACCTCAGTGTAAGATCTTGTAATTTTAAAAATAGCGACATAAATATACATTAATTTACTTTGAGGATATGTAAAGTACCAGGAATTTTGACCTTTGTTAGAAGCTAACACTATTTAGTCAGTTTAGATTTTCTTGCATGCTATTTCTTCGAAGTGTTCTCAAGGTTAGAGATTACCTCTGAAGTGACAAATCTTAAAAAAAAAACAACCAAAAAATTCTTCAGGCATCGCTATGATGATCAAAATTAACTTCTTTATATATGTTCTGAATGGAAACCAAAACAAAAAATAAATACCTGGTGTCCAGCCATTATTTGCCTCAGCACATTTTCATAACATACTTCATCCATATGATTCAGCTGCTGCACCTAAAAATCAAACACCATAGTCCATATTAAAATAATTTCTATCTTTATGTATTTTCTACTGCACATTAAGCAATTTACAGTGATCCATAAAAGATACATTTGATTATGCAATTAAATAAAAATATATGGATTCCCATTCCTAACCATAGCATTTTGTTATTCTTAAATTCAGAAACAGAATATGAAAAGAAGTAGATAAAATATGAGCAAGGGCAGTTAATAGAAAATTTATTATGTCACTTCCTGGTGTTTTTTAATGACCAAAGAGAGGCAACCCAGTTCCTTAATTACTTCTACAGGATATTGAGGAAATATCCATTTAATATATCTTATCTAGCATTAAGGCCTTCTATTTGGTACATAAAAATAGTTTCTACATTGCATATGTGTATATTTATCTCCAAGAAATTACTGGTAGTTCAGGTTTTTTGCCACAGAGAACAGAAATTTCTTCATAGCTTGGTCATGCACAGAGATCAGTGGGAGAACCATGTAGAGAATTTACAGTTAAGGATAAATAAAATGTTTAAAGAATATTCTGGCTGAAATAAAAAGTATTCTTAACCTACTCTAAAGGGGTTTTTTTCTATTTCTGTAATGCATTACAATATAAATAGCATGTATCTACTTGAAAGCACCTCAATACCAAGGTTGCGACAAATCAAAATAAATAAATGAAGTCCAAAATTAGAGCAATCACACCATTCTTTATTTGTGCATTTTTGTCTTATAACCAAATTGTTTTGGCACAAAGAAATGCTTTACAAGAGCAAACCATGCAAAAATTGGAAAAAGGAAATTTAGTACTTGGAGTTATGTAGACTAGCTGAAAATTGAAAATCACAGCTTTAAAAGAGCATTAGAGGAAAGAAGAGAACGTTTGTATTTGAAATTGTACTGGTAGCAAAAAGATGAAAAAATACAAGGGACAAGCAGCCAGTTTAATTATTCTGAAAACGAGGGGTTAGCATTTTAATGAATTTTTTTTCAAATAGTAGCAAATGAAAATTAAGGAGAGACACATATCAGCAGTGCATAAATACACATGGGCATACATATACACATACACAAACATACAAACACAACTTTGCATTTTCTTTGCATTTATACCTAAAAAGAAAAAAATACAACTGCATTAAGAAAAACAACTTAAAGAAAAATATTTGACATTAACAGACCTCAACTGAAGAAGCCAAACTTTAGTCTTGGTCCCATATGCTCTAAGAATTTCAACATACAGAGTCTGAAGAGCTTTCCCAGCTAACTTTTATGCATAATGAATACACCAGGCTGTCCTTGTCTTTGAAAGCTTGCCTACAGTTTGCACGTGATTCTGTAAACAGCTAATCAGCTTCAAA
Organism: Pachyramphus minor; assembly: GCA_013397135.1. NCBI lineage: Eukaryota > Metazoa > Chordata > Aves > Passeriformes > Tyrannidae > Pachyramphus > Pachyramphus minor. The sequence goes on from VYXB01000625.1 coordinate 150,973, forward strand.
TTTTTGGGGAGTTTTTTGCTGCAGGATTTCAGACAACTGTGGCAAAGCACCTCCATAAAGTAACTCACAACCTTCCATCTCCTTGCAACTCATTAGTGTGAATATAGGCATAGCACTGACTGCACTTGCTGATCTTGATCCTGTGGTTTCTTACATCACCTTCCTCCTCTCAAATAGACCAGAAGCATGTTGATATTGGCAATAATTTGGCAACTTTAGTATTAGATGTTATCTTGAATAGCATAGTTTTTCAAAGAGGCTTAATACTTTTACTTTTTGCTTGCTATAAAGTCTATTATTTTGACTGTAAAATATATTATGCTCTATGAAATTTGTTATGACAATCGTCTGAAAAGTAAAAGAACTCCTGGCTGTGGTATTACCAAGACAGTCTGCCCGGTATTCACATTTCAGAACAACTACTACCTTCTAATATTTTCTCATCTCCTTATGCTTCTTTAGAAAACTACTTTTTTTTTTTAAATAATTTCAATTTTTCCAGGATTATTTATATATTTCTTTGATTTTTAAATCACAAACGCATTCTAAAGGGAGCATGAAGAAATGGAGTATCTTCTTTTTTCTTACTATACAGTGGAATTAAACTAAATGTTAAAATCAAATAGCAGTGAAAGATTAATGAAAAGCAACAGCAAAAAACAGTGAAGGTACTTAAAACAATTAATGAAGGTTAAAATATGCAAATCATGGTAAGCACCATATGGTGAACTATTCTTGTGTGTACAGATTTAAAACATCTCCCTACAGTTGTAAAATGAATTCTTTTCCTGCACTGCAGATGGAATGACTACTTAAATAATCTAGTAAGAAAAGCAATAGCCATTTTTACAAAAATCAAAAAATATACTATGATTGATTAAGCTATGAAATTAACATTTGATTGAAAATGTTTTGATTTCTATTAATTTAAATCACAGGTGAACAAGATTTTCTAAAAGTTAAGCTATACAAGCTTTAATTATCAGCTAGTTTGTATAAATTCCTGTATTTAAAGAACTATAATTTACATGTCAAGTTGAAATGCACTTATGATTTTTATTAAGAATATTATACCCTACCAAACTTATAAATGAGCAAGAGCACAAAGAGTAAAGAAGCCTATTTAGAGACTACTTTAAATACAGTTTCTATCAAATATGTACATATGATAATTAACAGCTTAGCAGGCTAAGGTTTTCATCAGTAATTTATATCCAACCAGCATGCCATGTTATTATATATATTACAGATTTTAAAAAATAGTATTTTTGTTATAACACTCTTCATGCACCCTTATAGCCAAACAGGAAGCATGACTGTTTCTAGCAAAATGGAAAACTGAAATGAGAGAGGCAGCTGCTACAGTGACTTTGCAGTCGAAGATGATGATTTCTTCTTCAACAAGCAAAATCTGGTGGTGAAGTAGATGTAATGCAAAGCTAGATACCATTCTATCCAGGTGCAATAAGGCCTACTTACAACTGAGGTAATAAGATTCTGAGAGCAACTCTCAATTAATTACGTGTATCTTTACACAAAAGAAAATATGTTTCATGGAACACCTGCGGCATAATAAACCAGTACCTCCTACACATACTCACATGAAGCATGACCAAAACAAACAGCAACCCTTTCTTTGGCATTCATGATTCTTTACCTTATTGGTTGTCTTAATTCCTATAAAGGTTTGCCCCAGAGGTACAGGTCGGAAACGGCCATCAAAGTAGAATAGTCCAATGTAGGGATTGACGTGTAGAAATGTAGCAACATCAAGATAATTGGGTAATGTAGCTGAAAGGCCCAAAATCCTAATCATACTTTGTGTAGATTCAACCTATTAAAAAAACAAAAAACCTGTAAATTATTCAAGTGTTGTAAGCCAAGGAATCAAGGAGAGTTTTAAAACATCCCTCATAAAATGGTGATGTGAAATAGTTAATACTTTCTACAAAAGGTGAACAATAAATGTTAGTGATTATCTGTATTGAAGAAACCAGAGCATTCTGCAATTCCATCAAATTTTGCTTATTCATCTACATTACTGTACTTTTGCCCTCCAAAAGGTTAGCAGTCATTAACTGACATGAAAGAACAACATCAGAAAACTGGCTTTGTTAAGAAGGCATAGTCTGATTTATGGGCAAAACTGGGACATGTAATTTGGTATCTTCCTTAGTCCAAATCACACCACAATTCTGAAAAGAAAGAAGAATGTAATTCATGTCACTCCTCCTTTTTTTGATTTTTGCTTCTGCAACTCTTTTAGACAATCTATTCCAGTTCTCTGTAACAGATGTTTCTTCCTTTTTTCTTCCTTTTTTTTTTTTTTTAAATTTAAATTACTCAAGTGTTTGGTTTACATGCCTTCCCATTTGATAAGGGACAGAAATGGTGCTTTATAACTAAACCCTCTGTTCCATATAAAAGCCTGCATATTATACATATTTCCAGGTAATTTTCAAAAAGAATAAAAGCAGACAAAAGACCTGAATGAGGAAAGTATGCAAGAACTTTCCCATTTCCTTCTGCAATATTAAAAGTTGTGTAGGCTGGCTCACAACTTTCTTACTAGCATAATTATTTAGAACCAAATTCATATAATTTTCTTCTGAAGGTTTTTTAGACACTGTAACTGAAGCCATACATGAGGTTCTCAACTTGTCTCAAATGTGTGAATATTTCAGGATGAGTAGGGCTGGTAAATTCTACCTAGATAAGTCCTACTCAAAACAATAAGAGGTTTTACTTAGAATACAGAATTTTGAATCACTCAGATGTTTCAAATTAAGGTGAAAGAAATGTAATTAAAACAGACAAATTAAAAGTTTCAAAAAGTAAATGAAGAGCATTCTCAAGGAAGATAAAATACACCATAGTATAAGAAAGACCTGAAGAATAACAAGCACACAAAAACAATAAACTAAATCCCCAAATAAACCAATCCCAAATAAATCCCCAAATCAACCCAAACTCAGAATCACAGAATCAAGTAGTTTGGAAAGACCCCTGAGATCATAGAGACCAATGTATGACCCAACACCACCCTGGTCAACTAGACCATCTAAGAGCTACATACAGTAATTTCTTACCCCCCCAGGGACGGTGACTCCATCACCTCCTTGGCAGCCCATTCCAATGCCCAATCATTTTCCCTGTAGAACTTCTTTCTAATGTCCAACCTAAACCTCCCTAGCACAGCTTCAGACTCTGTCCTCTTGTCCTATTGCTTGTTGACTGGTAGAAGAGACTGACCCCTTTTCAGGTAGTTGTAGAGAGTGATGAGGTCTCTCCTGAGCCTCCTCTTCTCCAGGCTGAACAACCCCAGCTCCCTCAGCTGCTTCTTACAGGACTTGTGCTCTAGTTCCTTCACCAGCCTTGCTGCCTTTCTTTGGACACGCTCTGGCACCTCAATATTCTTCCTAAACTGAGGGGCTTGAGGTACTTGAGGTAATATCCCTCTAATCACCTTAAAAACTATTATGACTATAAATCTTTCCATTAATTTCTTTAACATCCTTCAAGGCCACCCAAACACAAAATCTTTATTTTTTTACCATCTACTTTTATATTTGCTTAGCAACAAAAAATATAAATATTTTATATGCATATCATATTACTATATATGATAATATATTATTATTATAATAATTTATATTATATCATATATTATATCATGATCAAAAGCAAAAAGAGTTATATTTAACTTAAAAGACAAATTAATAATCCTTCTAATTATTTTATGCTCAGATTGAATTCAAACTGTAGACTAAATGCCTATGGTGTCTGCACAGCATCACATGCACATACAGAATGAAGTGTTTTTATTCTTTTAATTATACATGGCAATATACAAACAGCAGTGACTAAACTGTGCTAAACTTAAAAATTAAAAAATCACAAAACTACCTGAAGATGCAACCATATGACATGAATTATTTTTGCATTTGCTCTGTGAATATAATTCAGTTTCAACTGTTTATCTATTATTCATCTGTCTAAGCACTACAGAAACTTTATTTTTCATAATGGTTTTTAGAATTCTAACACATTTTTATAAGAGAGTTCTCTGCATACATTTTTCAACTACTTTTCTAACGTTCCCTTGAAGAGCAAGCATTAACGTGTTTTCCTCTCAGATGCTTCTAAAGAACAGTAAGCATTGAAAGTGCACAGATGCCTTTTGTAAATACAGTCCATTCAAAAATTAATATTTTTCAAGTACTGGATAACTTATTATTTGGTCCCAAAAGTCCCAGTTAGAGTTTATGGCTTCATATACAAGACACCATGAACCTACAGTGTTTTCCTGAAACTGAAGTAAAAATTACCGAGAAGACATCTTTGGATGACAAAGCTTTCTGTTTACATTCCCTATCACTGGCTGGTGGTATGCAGCTAAGTGCATTTTCTTCATTACTGGAACACAATCTCAAACATTTTATTCTTCATAAGTATTGAGTTATCCCAGTAAAAATATAAGCAACATTTGAAACTTACAAGGCTTTCTTTGAAAAACTGAACTGACACAGTCAGTTCATGTTCTTTAAAAGCCTTACTATGTTTTATTGATTCGATGTTACATTGGAAGTAAATAAAATTGCCGTAACTATATTTACTTGACATATCTGATTAGTCGATCTAATTCAGAAGCATTCATGATGGCACGTGGAGAATTGACAGCATGTTCACCAGACACGTTCACAGAACACAATTACCACACCATGAAATTCCACATATACAGAAAAAATAAACAGAAGAGAGCTCTCCAGTACCGATTTCCACACTCAAGCATCAGCTGCGTTTACAGTATAAATGATAAGGGATCAGGTATGGGAAGTGCCTCTCTGGATTGTAAATTGATCACAGCAGGATCATTTTCTTCCTAATAAGTTTTAAGATTTGCATATCATCTCGTCACATTACAGTTGCCACTTGAGAGCATATGGAGTGTGCATAGAGATACTCTTTTATCTGACTTCTAAAGTTCTCCCTGAACTTTGTGATCTTGGCAGCCTTCCCATTTCCATGTATTAAAATATCACATTCACAGAATAAATTACAATCAAGCTGGAAAGCATATCCCTGATTGTTCAACTTGAGCACAGAATTAAGTGAAGCAGACAAGTTTACACATTTTAATCTTGGAAGAATCGTCTGCTGGTTAGAAATTATTCTGATATTCAGAAGACCCAGGATCACTTCAACACACCCTCTACAGTCAGTCTGAATGCCTTTCAGATGTACACTAAAGATACTCAGAAAATTAGACACAAGCATTTAGTTATTAGTCCAGATGTGGTAGAAGATGAATTCTTTACATGGGTTCCTGAGTCCCCTATTCAACAGTAGTAAGAATTAAGTACTACATGTGGGGATTCATATTAGGTACTAGTTGGATACTATCCTACCCACAGATTGGCTCTGTCTCATTCTCTCACAGGACCTATGCTATGTACATTATCCAAAACCAACAAGAAAGAGAAATGGAAAAAGAACCAAGAAATGCTTGGTACATTAAAAAAGAATTACAGGTGTTTCAAAACTACTATCAGTTGTTAGAATGTTTCATCAATGTTTCCTTGTTTATTGCTACAGTGGTTACTAGTAATTAAAGAGTTCAGCAGTTGTCAATCAGTCCACATGGGTGGCAGTTTTATAGCTTCAGGAAGAAAAATAGAAAAAATCAGTAAAATTGCAAAACGAAAAGTACATAGTAAAAATGCAATTACTAATACTGTTTTCAAGATTCTGTATAGGATGTTATCTGCACCTCACTCTGCACAGAATGCATTTGTTACTAGGCAACCATCTAGTTAAGTAATTTTATTAGTTTTACTCTGCTTCCAATGAACCCTGAAAATACTGTGATCTCAGTCGTCCATTTAGAATATATTTAAAAATCTAGAGGTACCGAAGAAATGTAACGATGCAGAAAGCACTATTAGAAGCCATATTATTTTCCCTCAGCTAGATATTAAGTATGCATTACTTTGTCTTAGAAATGACATTTTGCATATATCTATTTAGAGATTTCAATGCCTAGCACAGTGCCATGTCAGTTTTTCCTGACTGACAAAATGCCTTTTCATGGTATGCTTACTGTTTTGCTCCCAAACTAGGAAACAAAAATGCCTATGAGCCCTTCTACAAATTAATTTTACTGCTTTACCATAACATGAAAGAACACAAAACATATGACAATCAGTATTACCTTTTAAACTCCATGGATATATCACAAAAACGGAAAACCTGCCACATTTCAATACTAAAAAATGACATGCAGAATGACTTCCTGACATTACTTCCATGCAAAATAATAGAAAAGCTTCTGAAGATTAATTCAAATATCTGATCCTTAACATTTTCCAAACAAAGGGAGATTAGATTTTGTTTAAAAAAAGTAGTTCGTTTTTAAAAAGTAATTTTTACACAATTGCAAGGTTGTCTAAAAAATCGCAGGATAGATCCAGACTCATATAAGACTCATTAGACATATGGCTGCACAACATATTGTTTAAAAATAACATCACAGAGTAGCAAGAAAACATGTATTAAATTTATCACAAGTTGATGAACTGACAGATTTTAAAGAAATGTATAATTGAAAAACAGCACTTAAAAAGGGATTCCTCTAATTGCTTTCTAAGCCCAACTCTAATCAATAATTTTACCTATCATATACAGTAAAAAAATAACTGGTGACACGAAGAGCAGGTGATTGGCAGAATTAACATAACTGATGTGTGTGTCAGCCATACAGATAAATCTAGGCTGATAGTCCCATTCAAACTAAATTTCATTTAGCTCATAAGACACTATTCTCAGGAAACATTCTTAGCAACGAGTGAATCCTGCAGCAACTACAAAAAGGTTTGTTTGAGGACTTAACAAACAAGTATCTGAATGCAAGCTCACAAGATGATGTGTTAGCAAATTAAGTACATGCAATTCTTAAAGGTATAAAAGGGATAGAAGTGAGTATAGAAGGAAAATACTCTATCTCTGTATATGCCACAAGCAAAACTAATACAAAAGTTGTATACACAGTTTTGTTGATGGGTTTTAAAAATACAGCCATGAATATAACAAAGTCCAATGAAAAAAACCACTATTGTTTGAAAAATTATTGCAGAAGGCTTCAATAACCTTTTTTGATCTGTCCTATAAGAAAAGATGCTGAGAAACTTGATGAGTCTATGTAGGGAATATCAGGGAGACAAAAAACTAACAGCACCCACTCAAGATGAGAAATGAAGAACCAAATGAAATGCCAACGCCATTCTAGATCCAAAAGACACATATAGGAACTACAGTGGGCTGCCATTAGACACAAGATATACAGAGCTAAGCAGCTGGTTTTATTTTATTAGCTATCAGTCTTGACTTTTTTTTTAAAACTGATCACATTTTCATCATCAAGAATGGGATTCCAAGCACATAGAAATGTCTAATTTGATAACAATTAGACATTTGGCTTTGGGTGAGAAACATCTGAACCTTTGATTTATAGTTAGAGGTAAAAGAGGGAACCAAAGGAACAGGAAAAAAAAAGAGGTAGAGGAGTTAATAAGGCACCAGAGATATTGACAATGCATCCAGCAATAAGAAAACTATGGCTGAGATGGACAGTTTCCTAAATAAGGTGTCATGAGGAAAGAAAGCTCAGAAAGGAAACATGAGAATTTCCAGGGGAAGGAGAACTTCAGCATCTCATGGTCACTGTAGCCAAGACTGCCTTTGACCTTCACTTCCCCAACGAGCCCCTCCTTTCTTGATGAGTACAAGGTGTAGCACAGCACCACTCCCTGTTGGCTCCTCTATCGCCTGGAGGAAACAGCTCTCATCAGTGTATTCCAGAAATCTCATGGATTGCTTCTACTGCTGTGTTATCCCACCTATTACTTATTGAGCAATTTATTTATTGATCTAATAAAAAAACATAAAGCAATTGAAACTTAAACTTGAAGAATGAGATGATGGCAACAATATTTGTGTGTCTAAGATGGGAGCTTTGGTACCCCAAACTCTGAGAATGCTTTTACTATGGAATTTCTTTTATTTAATTTATCATTCACATACTTGAGAGAAGGTATCTAAATTCACATATCACTCAAGTATAGTATTCAGTATGCTTTTTGTGAAAAAATATACATAAGCAACAGTCATCAAAATCTCTGAATAATTATGATAAAATAATCCAGTGGCCTTAAAAGCAGACAATTTTTTTCCTTCAAGATAATAAGCTTAGTACATTACTGTAGTGTGAAAAGTTTGATTAAAAAGTTTAAGCATTTCAGTTTTACATCTGCATTATGCTCTGGACTAAAACTTTAAACATCAAAGCTATAAATTGGATTCAAAGAAGTTGTTTGATGTTATACCTACAGTATATAACAGAGCTCAAAGCAATTTTCCCACCAAAATGTTTAGCAAAGTCAATTTAAATCACTTGCAAAAACATTCTCTAAAATTTGAAAAGTGCAAACGTGCACAAATATGCTCTTCATTCTGCTGTGAGTAAAACTCAGTAATTCCAATATATATGCTCCTTCCAGGTTTAAATAAAACCTAATTCTACAAAATGCCATAAGTAAAAATGAGCATGTTAAACTCTTACAGTAAGTGGTGTGACTCAGTGTTCATCTGGGGGAAAGCACATCAATCATTCAAGTATTTTGAGGTACAAATTAGGACAGACTTGCTAATGCAACAGGATATTCCTGTTTTAAGCATATATTTGGATAGCTGTATTTGTACCTCACATGAATATAGATCTCAAAACATTCTTTTCTTGGAAAACAAGGTTATCAAGTAGCTAGATGAACACTAATTCTTAAAAAGAAAAAAAAATCCATTGTGGTTTTTTTTCTATTATCCACCATCTAAACAAAACAACCCTCATACCTCCAACAAAACAAAAGATCAAGAGATGTGCTTTTTCTCCAAGACAGGATCACAAACCCTGCAAAATGTAAAAGGCACTAGAGTATACATCCTGACCTGTACAGGAATCATGACATTGTCTCATATACAAGCTAGGGAAGTATGATCCAGATGAAACTAGAGGTACATGCCACTATTAGTCGCTATTAGTGATTTATTGAAAAGGCTGAAGCAGTATTCAAAGGAATTTATCACTGTTCTGTTAAAGAAGTGATACAAGAAATGACTATTCCAGGTCAGATCAGAAATTACACTACTCCAGTGCACTGTCTCCCACAGAGGCCAAAAGGGATAGTACAGAAAATGGGAAAATGTCAATGATATTTACCAGAATAGCTCCCAGTTACTACAGCCCCCAATCTGATCTAGTGACTATTTCTCTGCAATGGATTTTTCTCTGAATTACTTCTCTAAACACTTTCTGAGGCCCTTCACTACAAATTAGGAAAAAATAGTCAATATTTCAGATGTCTTAAGCCTGTATACAAATCAGATGATTGATTTCAGCAATTACTGCAGTGGTGTAATTGACATAAGGATATTTCAGATTAATATTGTCACTGTCTCTTTATTTTTTTTCCAAGAACTGAATTTGTACCTCCTGTGTGCATGAATATTAAATGAATATGATATTTATACAGATATCAATGAAAAATAAGTTCTAGAACTACTTTCAGAAGGTTGGAAAGGAGCTTCAAATTCTCATAGAAGGATATTCTCCATGCATGACCTGAATATCTTGGATTGACTTACTGCTCCTGGAACATTTATGAATTTCTATCAAAATATATAAAATAGACCAAAGAAATGCAACAAAATATTTTTTCTTCACAAACTATCATTAAAACATTAGATGTGATATTTTTACACTTAGAACATCTATATTTTCACTAAACTCCAGTAAAATTCTTCTGCAATCAGAAACATTGCATTATCTTTTTTATTGACTGAGTGAAAGTTCCAGTAATTTCATAATTGATTATGGATGCATACTGAAAGCTTCACAGAACTATGCTTGCAGGCTCAGATGCTGAACTATAACATTTCAGTGTAATTTTAAAAACTAATCCTCTTATTATTTGTTTTCATATTAAAAAGTAAAATAATTGTACAAAACATCTCCTGTTTCTTTGTCCCCCAGCTCTCCGGGAGGCTTGCAATTAAAAATATTTTTGTCAATTGTTTTCTACAGCACAATTCTAAAAAATTCTTCTACTAGTTTTGTGTTTTGTTTAAATGTGTAGGGTATTTTAGTGTTTTATATTGTAAATTTTCCCTCTCTTCAACTACCATCTCGTGAAGATTCATAGGGGTCGTCTCCATTACTGTCTTTCTTAATAAATTACAATAAGTAAGGTCTTCAGAAAGGTGGCAAGGTGGTAATTTTCAAGATTTGTGTATTGTTTTACTTCCCAACTTTTTCACTTAAGGAAGGGTTACAACTGAGTAGGTTCAATTCTAGATGAAAATCCTAGAAGATTAAAAGACCCTTGAGAGATATTTTTCAAATGAGTGCTGAAGCAAAATACTATATTACAGTAAATGTACTAAGGGTAGTAGGATTCAATACCCAAGATATAATTGCCTTAGATTTTACATTCCTTAAGTTACCTGCACAGGCTTGACACACACAAAATGGAAGGATCTATGGGAGGTGTGTGCCCAAATGAAGCAGAAACAGAATGCCAAGCTAAATAATGCAGGGCAGATAAAATGGCTTTAAACATCTATTTTGTACAGCTGAAGCCTATCTCACAAGTCTTACAGAACTTTGCAGTAGGAAATGAACAAGCCTTGCAACTTTACGTGAAGATGACCATCATGGTCACTGCTAAAAGCTGAGATGCTTTATTTTAAAGATATCTATGGAAAACAAGGTTATCAAAACCATTTGAGAAAGAAAATACAGTACAAAACAGCTTTAGTGCCTTTGAGGTAGCCTAAACTTCACAAAGCTCTATTCTTCATTAAAAAAAAAATAAAATTTCCAACTTTAGCTTCTTCTAAAGAATTATTACTTATGTTGTTCTTCATAAAAGAACTTTACACTTTCTGTACTGGATTACAGCAGACATCTACTTTATTTTGTTCTTAGCAGAGTTGGAATCAGACGATTCAAAAAGCCTTAACAGGGTTAGTGTAGCCTTACCAAGAAAAAAAGCATCTTGAAAGCTAAAACGCTTTAAACAAACTACAAACAGAGCCAAAACAATAACGACTGTTTATTTTTAATTGTTACAGGTTACTTGCGTTGACATTTGCTCTGCATGGCAAAATAAGAAAAATAGCACTCTATCCTCCCCCTTACTATTATTTATTTATCCTAATTCCTTCCTTTCTATTCAGCCCAAAATTCCATGTTTTATTTCACTTGTAAATGCACATCTAACCATTGAGACCAATCTCTGAATCCTTCTTTTAGTTCTGAATCCTTCTTTTGTACAAGATTGAAAGAAAAAAATACCCCTTTTCTCCTTTTGTCATTTCAAATCTTGGTATTTAGAAAGTACGACTAAATCACGGGGGGAAAAAAAGGATCAATTATGCTAAAGTAAAAATTATGTAGTATTTTATTAGCATTGATGAAAGTTTTACCAAGATTTAAGAACGACTCTTAATTAAAACAAAAAAGAAACTCTGCTAGGAAAATTGCTAATTGAAAATTCCTGGTAAGAAAATACTCTCAATTTTGGTTATGTCACAACACTAGCCTGATGATTATTTGCTTAAAAATGTTTAATTTTGCTGTTACTTGTACAGTAAGTCAATTAAGCAAATAATAAGTAAAGAAATAGCTCTCTAATAAATTATGCATCTTAGGAGTCTGATTGTTGATATAATACAGAAGGGAAGGCAGAAAACCCAAAATTTTTCTTCACTCATGGTAAATAGCTGTAAAAAAGAATAGCTGTGAAATAAATTGTAAACTGCCTAAGTATGTTAGTTTATTTGTCTAAGCATTTTACCCTTTACAGTGATATCTCTCTACCTTGACCAAAATAAAATTATATCCCTCTTACCTGTCGTAAAGTACGTGCTACTATACTTTCAAGCACTGGTCCCCTGTCTTCATGCAGCAGATGAACTTCATCAAGAATCAAGAGTTTTACCAGCTGAGAGAGGGCTACATCACCAACACTTTTTCTTGTCACTACATCCCACTTCTCTGGAGTAGTCACAAGCATCTAGTAGAGCAGAAAAATCAGAAAAGTAATATTAAGCATTTAGAAATTAAAATGCAGATACAAATTCACAGAAACACAGTAATTTTGCATACAGCAGAGTAAATGCAATGTAGAACTTAACAAAGTTATCTTAAGTTTTACCTAATTTAAATATGAGGCAGACACATCTTGGTGCATCTACATGTGTTGGATGGCCATAGGTAGGATTCAGTATGGAAAAGAATATGGAAATATCAACCAATACCTTCAAACTACCTTACATCATTTATATACATTTTCCACATGAAAACCTTTAAGCAGCTATCCAGAATCAACTACTTATATAATCATATCATGTTTGTGCCCACTAAAATGGTCTGTGACAAAGTATTTCTAACCCTCACCACAGCACAGTAAACAACTAAGACCCTCCCCTCATGCCTAAGCTTGATCTGATATTTCCCTGTTCTCTGTGAAATGCTTTCTCCCTAAGGAATACTTTCAAGTTGAACATTGAGATATCTTGATCCTTGCACTGGCAAAACAGACTGAACAACTTCCACCAGTCCTGGGTAACTTCCAAACTTTGTTGTTTCAGTAGATATGTCTGTGGTAAGTCTATTATTATGGTGCCATTTCTTGCAAGCTGTTGCAACAGCTTCTCTTTTTGCATAAAAAACAGACTCTCAAACATAAGATTGAGGCACATTCAATCTCCAGTTGCCAAAAAGCTGTAGCAGCCATCATTCCCCACAATGACAACAGACTTAGCTCTCACTTCATGTGACCTTAACACAAGAATTCAAGGAAGAACAGTTTTAAAATGTAAAATCAGACAAAGTGGTCACTCTAAAGAAAACATCTCACTCCTCCACCCAAAAAAATTCTCAGCAACTGACTCAAATAAAACTGCAGATTTCTCATGTACTAGTCAACAAAAGTAATTTCCTATTTAAGAGCCAGCTGCTATGTATAATAACACCCATAGAACCGAATCTTATTCACTGAAATTCAGTAGTAACTTGTGTGGAAGTTCTGACTATGATTTAAGGGCAATTATGTATTTGTAACAAATCTATCAAATCTTAAGGGTCTGGGGACAGGCACAAAGCTTACCATACAATCCCACTTCTTTCACAAAAAAAAAAACCCAAACAACTTCGAACTATTAAAATAAGGGTTACTCTGTAACTTTGCAATGCAAAATCACTTAGAATATAAAGAGGAAAATTCTGATCCTGATGTTTCATAGGCATGAATAAAAAAACTTTACAAATTGGGCAAATCTTGATCGGGTGACATCTAGAGCGAAATGAGTGCTTTAATGAGTAAAAGACAATGGGGACTGTTTGATTATCTTGACTGAAATGAAATTTTCTCAAAATTTAGCTACCAATCTTTGAACGGTATTAAAAATTGGCAAAATGGGGAAACTTCTAACAGCTTTCATAAATAGGCATGATACTAAAACACATTCATTAATAATGAAAAATATAAGTTCATAAGTAAGTTCATGAAAATATATGTTCATAAATAAGTTTGTCAACTTGTGGCAGAATCTAGAGAACAAAATATTTGTTTTCTAGAAGTCTACTGACACTGACCAGATTTCAGTCAACAATCTCAAACTATCTTATCCTATAAGAGGATAGATGTTACAAATGTTATTTAGATGACCAGATTAGTTTTATGATAGAGCTTTAAAAACAGAAATTCTAAATTGCAAGAACTTCCTAGTTCTAACACTATACTTTTATTTGATGAAGTATTTCTTATTAAATTACCGCATTTTCCACCCCAAACATGTAGTTCAGTTTCTTCTGACAGATTTTTATTCCAAGGGTATTTTAATACAAATTTTTATATCAAGGCTTTTGACTTTTACAGCAATACTGCATTTACATTTTTCCTCTCAGTAAGTCTTTTTTCTGTAATTTTACTTGAAGAAAAAGGGCAGGGAAGGGCAGGGCAAGGAAGAGAAGAGAAGGGAAAGAAAAGAGTAATAAATAAATTTTAACAGTCAGTATTTCCTGAGCCCATGCTTCATGTGACAAATGAGAACTGAGTCTACAAGCAGGTAAGAAAACATGCATCTGATCCCTATCAGTTGTTACATAATAAACATGTTTTATGAGTAGGCTTTCTTTTAAATTTAAATGGTCAGAAATAAAACATTAGGGTAACAGAGTTCAGCCTTACAGATGATAATGCTTCTACAGTAAATATACCATTCAGCCCCTACAAAAGCTTACACAAACAACTGTTTTCATCTAATCAGCACTGGCTGTATTCTAAGACACGCAGAACACAAAAAAATCCCATAAATTAAAAGATTTGACCATATACTATCACTATTCAGTCTCAAACTCAATCAGATAAGCTAACCGGATATGTGATTCATGACATTTTCTTCTCAAACAAAACCTTCTTTTTATACACAATGTATAAATATACTGTATTTATACAATATATGCATAAATAAAATGTATAAATAAAAAAATAAAGACTGCTGCATTAGATCCCAGACGGACAAAAAAAAGAACAAATCAAGGCAGGTTAGGTGGCCTCCAAATGTGGTGCTGTGTGATATTCAAATGGTGTGCATTAGTGTTAGTACCAAAATAAGTTTCTTAATACTGGGCACCACTGAGAAGAGCCTGGCTCTGTCCTCTGCACTCTCCCTTCAAGAATTTATAGACTTTGATGAGATCTCCCCTAAGTCTTCTCTTCTTCAAGCTGAACAGTCTCAGCTCTCAGTCCTCCCCCATGAGATGCTCTGGTTCCTTCATCATCTTTATGCCCCTTAAACGGACTCTCTCCAGTATGCCCATGTTTCTCTTCTAATGGAGAGCCCATAACAGGACACATTATTCCAGGTGTGGCCTTAGCAGTGCTGAGTATATGGGAAAGATCACCTCCCTTGACCTGCTGGCAATGCTTTCCCTAATGCAATAAGGGCACTGAGTCACTAATATCACAGAGAGTCGTGTTATGTGGGGTGCGTTTCATGTTTTGTTTAAATATTACTGGGTGCGCTTTGTTAGCAAATACAGATTTTTCAAATGCTTCTACAAAATAGGTATAAAAATCTATGCCCATAATTTATGAACTGAATTGTAACACTACTACAGATGCAACTGTTAGCACTTTAAAATGAGCCACGTCAACCACAAAATATTAGCAGCTGTACTTCCACAGAACATTAATTAGCAAACAGTGAGGAAATATATTTAGCAATGAATATTAAGGCTTTAAGGTGTGAAATACTACAAATTCAAGCTACTTAGCTAATTTGCTAAATCTAAATTGGCAATGTTCAGATCGCAGCTTTTTTTAAAATGTCAGTCGTGTTATCAAGATATATATTTAAAATGGTATCATTAATTCTTCTGTTTCTGAGTGATGACTAAATATTCGGCATAATGGTCTTTTACTTTGATCTTATTTTAAAATAGCAATGTTCTCAAAGCAATGACCTGAATTAAAAGCTATACTAAATGAGACAGTATATCAAATAAGAAGAGAGCTCTCTAGAGAATGTTTTGCTGGAGAATATGACTGGTTCTTACATTTATTTTTCAGATAGAAATTGCAGTTGGGGGAAAAAATTCTCAAAAAAACCTACAAACAAAACAGTTTTGTAGTTGAAAATGCTGACTACCAGCAAATGCTAACAGAGATTATTTTTTCAATTAAAATAATAAATAAAACAGCATTATCAGCATCTCATTATTAATTTAAAATGCAGTAGTGTAATTTCTTTTTATAATTAATTTTCAGAGACAACATATTTAATTCTCAAAGTTTTAAAATCAGCAAAAGGATTCTGCTTCCTGTTTGGGGGCAAGAGAAGGACACCGTAACCAAATATTGAAACATTTTTTAATATTTTCTTTTTTTGCATTGACTTGAGTTCTCAGCACACTGAAAAGTATGTTCATTTATATTGCTATTTCACTACTTCACCTCTTTCAGTATTGAAATAGCTAGAAAATAAAGTGTCACATTTACTTAATGAACTGCAACTCATGCAAGACATTTCAATCTGGTTTCTGTATTAGGGTATGGCTGAACAGAAATGGGTTAACTGTCAATATTTTTACTGTCAAATCTCTCGAAGCACCCCTATATATTTCAACTCATAATGATCTTGTTTAGCTTTGGAGCTACTTAACATATCCTTATGTTGTTTTATATAATGTTTGTGTAAGAACTCAAACAAAAAAGTTTAATTACTTCACTTTGAAAAATTATGTCACAAGGGACATAGCTCATAACTTCAACATCAACTGACAAAATTTTAAGAGATTGTGAAAATTCATTTTTCTATAATTGCATGATTTGCAATTTTTGTCAGTTCCTCTTCAATCCCCTTTGAAGCCAGATTTCATGGTAAGAGGAAGTTACGTTTTCACCATAGTTTCAGAAGATCAACATGTTGAAAAATGCTGGAGTTTGTTGTTGTTTGGGGGTTTGCTTAACCTGAAACAGCTTACGATCTTAAAATCAAATGATCTTCAATTAATTTCTAGGAACTCAAAATTAATTTCTAGCAGTTGGCACAGCCAATAGCTCACTTTCAATCCTTTGAATCTTTTTACTGCTTTGAAGTTCTCCCAAACACATCTTGCACATGACTAGTATCTGACTTCTGCTTGAATAATTAGGACACGCACTCTGAGGCTAGTAAAACTACAGTAATCCCCTCAAATTTATACTTCACAGGTCCAAACCACATATGAAAATATTTCAGAACAAACTATATAAAATACAACCCATACTAAAAAATTCACTGCTTTTAAATCATAAGGGCCATTTTGAGAACAGTTTTTCTCTCTTTAGCCACTTCAGCCTCCATGCATATCTGTCACTTATCTGACCTGTTGTCCCTTTTATACACACAACAATGAATCAAAACTCAGACTCACACTCCACCTCATTCCCAACTTCCTAACTACTATAATTTCCATAAAATAATTAGTGACAGGTATTGTCAAATCAAAATGTATAAAGAATTGTTTGACTCAGATCTCAGCTTAAACATCAACTAGGATGATAGGAGAAAGAGACTTGTGTTCCATTTGTTTCACACAATATACCGTTTTGATTACAAAAAAGAAGAGTTGTTAGTAAATCATCAAGTAAGTAAATTAAATTCTCCCTGCCCCATTACCTTAAAAGTGAATACTCAAAGTAGTCTATCTTACAGCTATTCAAACCTTTCTGGAAGGCAAGGCATCACGGCAGATTTCAAACAGGATGTCGTTTTGAATTTTTGCTTTATCAGATCTGATAACAACCTAAATTTTGAGACTGTCAATGGGTTTACATAAGTTTTCATATTGAGATTGAGTAAACAACCTACAAGCCAAATCATGCCTTTGGCAATTTCTCTTGAAACAGATGTTTATAAGTTCCTATTCTTGATGAACATGATAACAGAGTCTAACTGTTACATAAGCAGAAGAGTTTTGATTGATGAAATTATTACAATGGGAAAACATTGTTAAATTTCTTACAGCAGAGATTTTATGGACATTCCTGAAAATAAAAATGAAATATTCCCAACAAACAGTGGGAACAGAAGATTGAAAACTAGTCTGCAGCAACCAGCCGCATTCAGAAAACAGATCTTACTGCCAGTGAGCTGTTCAATTAAATAATTTTTACAAAATTAATATGAGTAAAGGTTTTTTCAGAAATACAAAATTGGTATCAACCATTAGATTTTAAGTCCAAATAAAAAGTTGTCCATCTTACAGGCACTAGAATTAGCCAGTAAAACAATCTCAGAGGGTTAACCTGAATTGAATGGATGAATTGAAAGCTCTGAATTGAAAAATAACAAAGATAAAAGGAAGTGTACACAATTCTGAAGGACCAAAACAGAGGATGCACAAAAGAAATTTTTTTGGGAAAAAAATCTCTTACAACTTCATAAATAAAGCAGCTGCTCCACCTCCCAAGCACTTATCTTCAGCATGGTATTCTCTTATATGTTTTAATTTTCCTGCTACTGTGTTCACAAATGAGTTATGAGCAGTAATTCTATGCAGAGTCTTTCCCCAAATCTTGCTAACTTGCAGTGTTTGATTTTTAAAGTTTTTTTTCAGTTTTTAGTATGCTCATGCAAACATTATTCTAAGAACTGTTAGAAATGGCAAGCTGGTATGCAACTGCATGTAGAAGTTTTCATAGAAGATGGGGAAAACATCTTTTTGGGGAATTTTCAGAGAAGCAGCAAATACCTGATATCAGGAATAACAACCACTATCAACAGTGGTCAATTTTAAAATTTAGCCACAACTATTACTTAGAAGAACCAACCACAGCAACAGATTTGTTCTTATCTAGGTGGGAACAGCTAAGTCCTTTGCTATGATACACAAAATTTTCTACTACAACATACCTATAGCTCACCATGGATTCCATAAAGTCATCATTCTGTAGGGTTGTAAGAACCTTACAGCACAGGTTCTTATGCTGGTACACATACATACTTTCAAACATTTGACCTATGAGTTTGAATTCATACTATTGTACATGCATATTGTACACACATATATATTTCTAGAAAGAAATGGTAGAAAAAACTCAAGATTACAATGAACAAATCCAGAGGCCTTTGCATGAAGGAAATATTGCGGATGCCAAATGATCACAGTAATAAAGGTTGTATGTTATAGGAATTTTCCAAAAAGAAATTATCTTCACAAAACTGGATCAAGATCCACAAACATGTCATAACCATATGTTATTGCACACCTGCAGCACAACAGATGTTTTCCTATTTAACATACCTATATAAAAGCACTACTTCCCCTTTGAAACCATTAGAATTAGGATAAAACAGCAAATACTCCATTTATATTTCTCTGTGAAGTTCGCAATATTGCTTCTCATGCATTGATTAAATCAACAACTAGTACATGTTTCCACTGTACATCCTTTATTTGCATCCTTTATTTGCTTTATCCTCTTAACATTTCAACTCTTTTCATTTTGCACTATCATTTGTCTGTACCTTTCTCACTTTGAATTAAGTAACTCTCTTAATATATCACTATCTTTAGGAAAGAAAAAAGAAAATTGAGTCTTATCATACCCCCCCCACCCCGCTCCGATGCCTGTGGCTATGTGAGCACCCATCCTCTAAAGGCTACATCCTGTGCTCCTCCTGCTCAATGGCTAATGATGCTGGAGTTACTGGCTTTGTCGTTGGCATAAAAAAGTCTCACTGAAGACACCATAGCCAAAACTAAGGAGAAGCAAAGAGACCGAAACACTAAAATAGAACCTGGAATTAACCGAAATATATATTATGCACTGGAAGATGCACGTTAGGTATTTCAGAAATTTGCCTTTTAACAACATAAAACAATGATTAGATATGACTGGAAATTATTTTATCATTTGCAGATTAAAAGGAATTCTTTTACTAAAATTAAATGTGATGAAATTGAGCATCATTTGAAAAAGAGTTCAGTAGACTTGCAAAAAGTAGTATTTTTTGAAGTGCCTCAATGATGTTGTAGAAGGAACAATTTTAAGGCCCAACTTCTTTATATATACAGTTAAAGAAAAAACACAGTGTATGTAAAAAATACAAGCTCTAGGATCTAATAGCTTTGGAAAGTATGGAACCAGCCTTTTGCTATGGTAGTGTCTGCAGCAAATTTGTCTCCATCACAGTGATTCACCATAGATGGATAGCAATAAAGAAATCTGGTCTAGCCACTACTGCTTTCTTGTTAATATTCAAAAACACTCTCTCAAAGATCTACTTCCACAGATTTCAATTAATGTAACTTGGTTTTTTTATTGTTTTCGCCTTGCTACCGGTCTTCTCTATTCTCCTTCCTTTACACACATCTACAACTTCCCCTTACCACACTTGAAAACAGCATTTGAAAATATGTGGTTGATCCTAGAGGAAGCTTTGCTCAGTCACAGCCAGAACTCTGCATCTTCTGACAGCTTTTTGGCGAAGGGGCATGGGTAACTTACACAATTTAGTCTCTTAATGCTGTAACTATCTTGGTGTTTTGTTCTGGCAGCAAATTCACTGCGAGATCTTTACTTCTGCAGAAACGGAGACACAGAAGACTGCACATAACTACGTACATCCACCCACAGCAATGGAGTTCAGCACTGGAACGAATATTCTATAGGGGGAGCTATTGTGCTGGGGCTTTGTACAATCTGAAAATATCTCCCTTCTAATCAGTGATGCTTTGGAGCTTCTCACAAATTTTGATATTAGACACCTGATATCACACCCCATGAGGGACACTGTCTGAGGTAAACTTCATCAAAATATGTTACAACTGCAGCAACCTGCAAGTCACTTTCATAATGCTGTTTTTATTCCTATTTTTATTGCACTCTGTGTGATTTATTCAAGCATTTCACAAAACCTCATCTGAGCTGGAGCTCAGGCAGGGAGTGGAATAGACATAGAAAGTAAAGAGAGAGCAGCAATTCAAAACAAGAATCTGAGGTAGGAAGTCATAAATAATGAATACAAGTATTTTGTTTTTCATAGATAAGAAACAACCATCTGATAGTGTGTTTTACACTATTAAAACAGAATTATGTTTCCAGTAAAGCAGATTCCTTACCATACAAAGATATGCAGATGAGCAGTATGTCCATTTGGGTGAACAGATGATCTTATAACAAATCTTAACACGTATTTGTGGTCTCCAGTAACGTAACATACACACACACATACACACACATATATATATAATGTCTTAGAAGGATTCAATAACAAGACTACACTTACAAGAAGTATCTACATAAAAGACTGAGTTTATTCTGTTAGAAAGGCTCACAGGGGTGCCTTATATTGATGCATATTAGCACCAATTAGCAAGTCACCAAAGCTAACACCAATAATCAATCAACAACAGAAATCAACAAGGGAACAATAAAAAATTGTAACAGATGCTATTAAAATGGTAAATGACTTCTTAACAGAAGAAATGTAACTTTGTTCAGCATGTTTTATTTTATAACTTAATCCTAAAAACTCACAATGACTCAGTTCCCTTGCAGAACCCAGTCAGTCCACCTAATGAAAAAGTAACTGATTGACAATGTATGAGCACACCACCTTAGCAGAGCAAGATACTTATGACACATCTGACACTTAGTTGAACTGATTTTTTTCAAGATCACTTTATATGTTGTATACTCAGTTTCACAGTTATGACTAACAGATTTTTAAGTTCGTATGTTAAGATTTAAAATTTGACGCTTTCAGCACAATTAATTTATAAGTTCCACTACTATTTTAAAACCTCAAGGCAATGGACTCTGACACAGTCAAAATAACCTGGATAAATCCAGTGCAACTAGTCAGGATGATGAATTAGATAGCAAAATTCCTTTTTGTTGTTACTGTGAAAGCCCTGAAGTTTTAATATTTTTATTAAAAGAATATGAAGCTTTCCATGTGGAGTAGTTATATTAATCTGAGAAGAAACTATAGAAAACAATATTTGTTAGGATCACAGCAGCTGTACTTTGAAGTAGTAGGAACATGAGCACCTGCTTGCTGTATTTTTTTCCCATGATAAAACAGTCTGTTTAAAGTCAGTACAAACCTTATTTTAAAAACTGTAGTGAGGAAGAACAGTTTGCATGCTTTGTGAAATTTAACTCATATATTGTAAAATTTATAATTAGCCACTAAGATTTCACATTTAAATAATGATCTAAATATTTTAAAGGACTTTGATCCAAAACATTGCCCTCTTTTCCTCTTCGCTGTTAATCAGTTCACCAATTATAATTTTACTAACCTCTGATATACTACTGTCAGGTCTGATTGATGCCAAAAGCTCCCTTAATCAGATCTGACAACTTTCAGCAAGTGCCTGTCTCTTGAGACACTGCATTCAGCCTGCTTGTTTTCAAACCTTCCCAGTGTTATTTTGCACTTGCCTCTCCCCCAGCTCCTTTTTCACATCTAACAGAGATACAACAGAATAACATGACTGTAGAATATATCTGTGCATGTTTTTATAGATCATTATAGAAATACCTGGGCTAAAATGGATAGTTTGTTTAAGAATTTACAAGGAATAAGTAAGTACAGAACATTTTTTTGAAATACGCTGAAGTTTTTGAGAAATGCAATACTGTTGCTTGGTTGGTGGGTTTTTTGTTTGTTAGCTGTAGCTTGTTTTCCCCCCTCCCCCCCATTTCCTTTTGTTCTCTCACAGCTGCACGGAAAAGTGTTTCAAAGTTATTACTCCTCTGTTCTACAAGGAAACTTTAGGCTTCTGTTGCACAACTTCAGGAGACAAAGATAAAAGACTATCTCAACTCCCAGTTTTTCCAACTGGGAACACTTTTAAGACTCATCACAGTGGTCCTGCATATCTCATTAACTGTAAATATAGAATAAATATAGAGTTCAGAATGACTCTTGTTGACATAAGGGTAACCTTTATTTATATTTTAACATTAATTACTTTTTTCCCTTCTGTTCTGCTCCTGCCAAGCATAAACCCAAGATGGGGATTAACTCAACATTCAATGAAAAAAGATCAAAGTGCATCAGTGACATTTTGTTACCAATATCCTTTTTCACATGCCTTTACTCAACAGTTTTATTTTCTATCACAGATTTGTATGCAAGATGAAGCAAGTTCTGTTTTTGTCTCAAATCATTTTTTTTCAAGAATCAATGCTAATTACTGATATGGAGGCATGCTAAGTGTAAGATGAAGAGAAGTTTCTTGATTCAGCCGAGATGCTGATCTTTAACAGATAATGCATTAAAAGTCAATTTCATGACACCTGTTCACAAATCGACATCTCAAACACCAATTCATTTGCTTACATGCAAATGTGATTTCATGAAATTTTCTTTCAAATCTACACTCCAGAGAAAATTATGTATGCTAACATTAATGATAACTAGTGCTGAAGGTGATTGTAACAGACCTACAGTATGATTATCAGATTTATATTCTCCAGTTACCTTACCTAAAAACTAGCATACACTCTGGATTTCACCAGGATTCTTTAAGCACCAATAGGAAATACTATTGCAAGTTTTAATGAGTAATCCTAATGATAGAGTAAAGATTATACCCACTAAACTTTAAATTGATCTTATGCTGTACAGAGCTGTAAACACATTGGAGGATGGAGTAAGAACTTTAAAATATCTTAAGTTAAAGAACAGATGCATTAATGCATGAGTCAGCAATATAATTTCAAGATTCTACACTGAGGATAAGATTTATCTCATCTATCTTACCTGTTAATTTACAAAATCACCCTCAAAACTAGCTGTCTAGGCTCCTTCTAGCTGGTTCATTTCATCGTGGTATGAATCAGCCCTAGAAGTCTAACTTTCACATGGCTAAAGCCAAAATAGATTAATTTGACTCTTAGGAATAATTATTGCAACAAATGCGGGATGTAAAACAACTGGCAAGACAGTAGCTGAACAGGGAAAAGAGAAAGGGCAGATCAGTCTGCATATGAATCAAAAATGCTCTGCTATTGCAAAAATTCAAACCTTTGAAGAAAAATGCTGTTATTTGGACATGCTAAATAAACCTTCCACTCGGCTCAGCAGCAGTATGATCCTGGGGCAATACATTATGTTCAAGTGCAAACCAACTGAGAGTCCAGAAGTGAAAAATGAGAATGACTAAACATAAATGAAGCATGATCTTTACAAAAGGTTTAATGAACTGATGCTTAGGCTAAATAAATATGACTGAACAGAGATAACACAACTGCAAGTCTTCCAAAAGGAAATAGCGGCGGCTGGGGAAGATAGATATTCAGATAAGAAAAGTGGTAATAAAATTTGATTAGGATTTATGTTGAAAATAGATTTCTATTAAAAAAAAAAATTCTTCTAACAGCGAAGACAGGTAAACCCTGAAGGGGATTTCCTGGAAAGTTTATGAAAGCTCCATGATCAGGGAGTTGTAAAATTAAATTAGAGCAATAATTATCAATTGTGGAATACATGTATTACATCTGTTTTCTCAGAAGGACAAATTAGACTAATTCTTATGCCATTTTGTACAGTTTTAAGACTAGCTTACAAGGTAAACATCTGCAAAACTTCAATTAAAAAACACCTTTAAAATTTCAATCATAAATAAATATATATAACATGTCATGGCTTGGCTTCGCGAACGAAGATTTTAGGAAGGGCTCTACAGGTGCTTGCTGCAGGCTTGCTGATGGCTGAAAAGGCCACTGCGCGATAGACAAGTCTGGTTGCAAAAAGCACAGCAGAGAGACTCCCCAGGGAGTATTGACAGGATGCCATTCTTTCTGCGTTGTCTTTTCTCCTCAAGAGTGATCCTGCGTGTGATCCCAAAGGAAGCAGCAGCATTATAGACAGTTTGTCTCCAGGCCTCCCGATTGGAGGCCAGAGTAGACCAATGGTGATGATCAATATGGCCAAGGCTGAGATGTTGTTTCAGGGAGTCCTTGTATCTCCTTTTCGGGGCTCCTCTCTTGCAGCAGCCAGTGCCAGGTTCACCATAGAGCACATGGTCCTTCATCACGGAGACATGCCCTGCCCAATGCAGCTGTGTTCTCATATATATGTGAGATAATAATAATAATGGCCAGACTTCGCGAACGAAGATCTGTGGAAGGTCTTTGTACGCCTTCCAGCCTGCGCATTGGATTTATTTTAGGTGGGACACAGTGCACGCAGAACTGAGCCCACCCTTTAATCCTAAGGTTCATCTGCCGGGGCCAAGCGAGCTTGGACAGTGGCAGCGAGGTCCTCAGGACGTAGGTGGATTGCCTTACAGGGCTAACGGGCTCCACCTGCCCGGGGAGTTTCCCCGACCGGGAATCGAACCCGGACCTCGGCAGTTACAGTGCCGTATCCTTAACCACTAGACCACCAGGGGCTCATATGTGAGATATATGTGACATATATACACATATAACATGTAGTCTAAATAAAATATTCTACTCTATATTAATAAATTAATATGTTACTAATATATACACTGCTAATGCTGCATGCTATAATATATACCATTAGACACTTTGTGATAACAAAATGTTTTTTGTTATTATATTAAGAATACTTTATACTAGTATTATATATACTCTAATTCTATTATAAATTAGAGTATATTTCAATATAGGTATTACATGGAAAGTCATTCTTCTGTGTCAGAAGTGCTTTAAAAAATTTTGTGATGTAGTTTAGAAAAAAGTTGTACTCTAAATGCAGTCAAATTTAGCATGATTATATGCAATATTTTAAAGTATTAATTTGAAGTATAATTTGTGGGTTTGCTCCATAAAGAGTCACAATAAATGCTAAAGGACTTAAGATATTCTGTAATTTGCAAAATGACAACTTGAGAGGACATAAACTCTAAATTGCCCTGATGATATCTTGTAAATTACTTGCATTTTCAACTGACCAGAAGCATTTAAATTTGAAGAAGATCCAAAAGTGGCAAAAACTCCCTG
Source organism: Pachyramphus minor (assembly GCA_013397135.1). Taxonomy (NCBI): domain Eukaryota; kingdom Metazoa; phylum Chordata; class Aves; order Passeriformes; family Tyrannidae; genus Pachyramphus; species Pachyramphus minor. The sequence goes on from VYXB01000625.1 coordinate 176,568, forward strand.
AGCAACCTGTCCTCAGCTCTACTCAAATAAGCTATCTTTTTGCAGAGGAATATTCACTCAGCAGGCACAGCTGTTATTCTGCAATTTTTACATCTAAATCAAAGATAATTGGACTTCTGAGTACATTTAAATTGTACTCTGGGAGAAGGGTCTAACTTAATGCATCATTTGCATTAACTATAAAAGACCGCTTTTCATCCTGTAAAATTTACTGTGCTTAAAAAAGTATTTGGAAGTGCAAAACAGTTACTCGGTAATTTTAAAGACACGTGGACACCTTTTCCACAGAACCTTTTTAGCTATAAAAGAACATTAAACGAAACAGAAGTAAATCATTCTTCTAAATTCTTCATAGGTAAAATATTAATGGTAATAGTCACTCCTGAAAATTACATTCCCTCAAGTTTTACTGAAGATTACATCCTCAGTGACAAAAAAGCCTCCCAGACAAACCCTATGATATTTTATTTGGTGCTTTTAATAAAATCATTAATTATTCATATGCAGATGAGCAGTTAGTTCATACCATGACGAACTTCAATTTCATATTCTCTGATATTAGTTTAAGAACTTCAGTTAAGGCATTCTTTATTGTTACTTATTGAGATTTATTGTACTTCAGAATTTAACATTCAAACAATGTATTTTAAGGATTTTTAGTCTTAATTTTACATATAAAAATATGAAAAGCATACTGCTTATTAGCCTTTCATCAGTAGAAAAGAAAATCTGAAATTTTGTTTGATAAAATGTCATCTTTAATCATTACACGGGAACATTGTAACAGGCAAAATGGTGCCTAAATGGTTCCTTGTTCATCTTTTACTGACACATGCAGTAAATATCCAATAGGCAATTCCATCAAAATAGGCTAATCTTGATTTTCACAGAATCACAGCACGCATAAGTCACCTTTGGAGATCTACCAATCCAATCCACTGCTCAGGGTCACCTAGAAGAGTCTGCTCAAGACCACACAGTCAGGTATTGAGTATCCCTTAGGTGATGTCTTTGAAAACTTCACAGTCTTACAGTGTCTGACCATCCTCACAGGAAAAAAAAATAACATCTCAGAGAATACAGAGAATACACAGAATTTCCTGTACTGGAGTCTGTGTTCTTTGCTCTCACTGGACACTGCTGAGGTCTGGCTCAATCTTCTTTGCACATGAACACACAATGTACCCACATACACTGATCACGTCTATCTGAGCTTTTTCATACCCAGACTCCAGCCTGCTTTGCTTCTCCTCATGTGTCGGATGTTCTATCCCTTGATCACCTTCATGGTTTTTTGCCAGACTTGTTCTAGTATGTCCCTCTTCCTCTCATAATAGGGAGCCCAGTATCGGACACAGCACCACAGATGTGTCTCACCACGGCTGAGCAGAGGGGAATGACCATCTCCTTTGAGCTGTTGGCAACACTCTTCTGAAACGCAGCCCAGACTGAAAGGGGACATTGCTGGCTCATATTCAATTTGTTGTCCACCAGAATACCCGCTATCTTTCCTGGGAAGCTGTTTTCAATCCAATCAGCCTCTGTGGACCCGGACAGGTCCATAGAATTATTCCCCCACCCCTGTGTAGGACAAGGCATTTAACTCTGGAACTTCATGAGATCTCTGTTGGCCCATTTCTCTAGACTTTTAAAGTCCCTCTGAATGTGAAACCATCTAATCTGTCAGTCACTTCTCCCAGTTTTGTACCATCTGCAAACTTGCTGAGGGTGCACTTTGTCCCATGACAGAGGATTACCACAACTGTTCAAAGGTAATAAAGAAAGACCTCATGATAACTTTGACCAGGTCCCTCAGGACTTGTGGGCAAATCTCATCATATCACATTATGCTTAGTTTGTACACATATTTGCTAATCTGACTTTATTCCACCAAGAGTTGAATTTTTCTTCTCTGAACTTTCCCACTGATCTCAGGGATCTGGGATTGCTGAAAGCCAGTCCAATTAATAAACGCTGAAGCAATGAAAGAATCAAGTACCTCAGCCTTTTATACATCCTTTGTCATCAGGTACCCTGTTCCATTCAGCAGAGGTTGTCCCCAGTCTTCCTTTTGCTGTACACCCATAGAAGCCTTTCTTGTTCTTCACATATGCTCCTGAGCTTTGTCCTGAGCTTTACCTAATCCTGTCCCTTTGTGCTCAACAGCAACTACAATCCTTCCAGGTCACTTGTTCCTGCAGCCACCTCTTACGTGCTTCCTTCTTATGTTTGGTTTTCATCCTGTGGGCCTCCTGACGCTCTTATTTGTCTTCTAGATCATCAGGATGAACCATTCCTGAGTTTGGAGGCATTGAGTAGGAATATGAAATTCAAAGATTTGCTAGAGACTCAAAGTCTGAAAGCCTTTGAGTTTTCCATCTAGATTAAAAATACTGCTGTAGCTTACTGAACTCATTAGTATCACTTGCTAAGCAATTTACAAAGGAGTGCAAAAAATATTGCTGTAACATACTATTTGATCAGTTTTCAACACTAGACCATTTTGCTTAATAATCCTACATAAAATACTATTACACACAATGTAATTTCTGCACATTAAGTGAAGACTAACTTTTGCGTAAAAGATTAAAACTCAGGAGTCATGCTGCATGACACAAACACATTAAGCTAACTGAACATATTACAGCTATAATACTGGATCTGTAATATTTGTATATTAGCACTCAACTGAATTAAAAGTCTTTGAAACTTTCTACTACACTACAAACTCTCCCCTCTCTCCCTCTGCCCCAATGCCAAGATTACCCAATCAATGTAATGTTTATCTGTTTTGAGAGATATAACAGTGAATACAACTTGCTAAGTATACAACTAAATAAGATGGACTGTCTGAAACACCATAAAGCAAGATCAAATAAGTGATAACCAAAGAGATCTTGCGCTTATCACTATGCCTTTGACACGAAGAAGTAACATTTGGTTTTCAATGTCACTGCCTTAAGTATTTTTTTAAACAAAAAGACACACTAATAACAGCCCAAACCAAAACTGGTGCCTGTGAAGACACAAGAAACAGGTTCAAATCTACTCCTGAATCTTATGTAAGGTAACCACTTACCACTGAGGCCTCTAGATACAACAGCTAACTAGTCAACACATGATAGTCTACACAAAGCTATCCAAATCTTTCTAAACTCATAATCGACAAGACTGTGATATATATATCCCCCACCTGAGTGACAAAAGGAATAGAAAGCTCAAAGGCAGCCCACAGGAGCTTCATCATTCTGTTGCAAAACGGAAAAAGCAACTTAGCAGCTCCAACCAGGCTTTCTTCTTCCCACAATTATGCATCTGTGATACACAGAAGCCTCACTGACAATGTCACTGGCATTCACAATCTAGCTTAAAACATTAGCGATACTTTGCAACTCATATGGCTGAGTTGCCACTGGATGTTCATATCACTGTAGCAAACCAACTAAATATCCTTCACTTAAAGGTCAAGATAGAATTTGATTTAACTAGTCCCAGTCACACAAGAGTGAAGAAGTGAGCACCCTTTTAAAAATAATAATTTAATTACAAACCTAGTAACAGAGAAAGAAAGATGCTGAAGCCTCAAAAAAAGACTAAAGAATAACAGTCCCCTCTCTTAACATACATTATGTTCGTATGTTCATCTACTTTCAGAATTTTGGCATAGTTAATATCTTTTATATTGTAGTAACAGATGCAATAATCTAAGAGTAATCTTTTCCATACAAAAATTCAAAAAAATGTTTACTAATTTGATTTTTTCAATGTAATATTTTTGACATTTTCCTTCATATTCTCTTCTGCAACATTCTGCCACAATGACCTGAGATGAATCATTGATAAACAATGAATTGCTACCTCTATAAAAATATAGACAGTAAATGTATTTTCATATCATAAATCAGAGGCACTTTCAGTGTAATTTGATTTAAATTGTAACATATCAATAAATATCTTTTGTACACATATTTGTACACTCGTACTTTCAAGTTCCACTGTGTTGTACATTAAAAATTATTTCAAACTTTTTTTTAGCAACACATTACAGAAATATTTTGAATTACATATTTGCAGTTAATTTCACAATAAGAATAAGCAGCAAAATTGATTTAAGATATTCACTGGAAAGTTAGTAAATCACATCTTCCTTATCTTGTGTGTCTGGTATTTCCACTTGAAAAATTAAGAAGTCTGCTTGATTCACCTGTAGGTGACACTGTTGGTCTTAGCCATACAACCAAAGAGCAACAGCATTCCTCTTAATGTATTCAGTTGCAATCTGGAACAATGGTGTTTTGCAAACCACCCATCTTTTTTTTTATTATTACTTTTTTTTATTTGTACACTCGTACTTTCAAGTTCCACTGTGTTGTGGTTTAATCCCAGCCAGCAAGTAGGCCCCACACAGACACTAGCTCAGCCCCCTCTGGTGGGACAGGGGAGAAGAAGGGTAATCAGAAGGGTAGAAGTTAGGAAACTTGTGGGTTGAGATAAGGGAGTTTAATAAGCAAAGTGAAAGCTGCGCACACAAGGAATTCAAAGCAGAACAAGGAATTCATTCACCAGTTCTCATTGGCTGCAGGTGTTCAGCCATCCCCAGGAAAGAAGGGATCTATCATGCATAATAGTCACTTGGGAATATAAACGGTCTCTCCGAACATCTGCCCACCCCCCCCCACTTTTTTCTTAGCTTTGTATACTGAGCATGACACCACATGGTGTGGGATATCCCTGTGGTCATTTGGGGTCAGTTGTCCCAGTTGTGTCCCCTCCCAACTCCTTGTGCACCCCCAGCCTCCTTGGCAGTGGGATGGGATGTGAGGCAAAAAAGGCCTGGACACTGTGCAAGCACTGCTCGGACATGAAAAAAACACCCCTGTATGATTAACACAGCTTCCAGCACAAATCAAACACAGAGCCCATACTAGCTGCTATGAAGTACATTAACTCTAACCCAGACAAAACCAGCACACATTTTAATATCAAACCTTTGCAGAGACAGTGATTTGTGTAAGTGCATCAAGTACAGATATATTAAAACAATATACTCTAATAAAGCCTCAAGTAGATGAAAAAATGTGTACACTGGAGAGGAAAAGGAGGAAAAAAAAGAGAATACACTTATAGCAAGGGGTCTTCATCCAAATTGAATATATAAATACATATATTTATATATGTATTTATTTATTTTCATATCTTTATTTTTATTTAAGTGCTGAAGTACAATGCCAAATAGTTCATCATTTATAGAGAAAAAAAGAAAAACAGTCAAAGCTTTGTTTTCAAAACATTTTAGAAAAACTTGCAGTAGTTAAGTCAGGCATGAACATAATTTCTTCCGATAAAAGGGAACACGCTATCAAAAATGCAATTACAAAAAACCCCACCCTATATCCTTTAACTACAGAATACATAGAACAAACTTTTTCCTGATGTTCAAAATTACTGTAATCTCATCTGGCATCATTTCAACTAGATTTTACTGCTAAACCAAAAACTAACTCCCACCTTCCCATCCAATCTAAATAGAGATTTTAGCCAAGTGAGTCATAGCAAAGAATGCCAGTCAATTACACATTGCATTATAGTATGTTGCATTTGATTATAACTTGTTCCTGAGGTGAGCTGGATGGGCATACCAGCATTACAGTGTGCCCACCCACAAAAGAAGAGGGCTTCAAGTATAAGCAGTTTCTCCAGTTACAGATTCTAGTCAGTGCAGATTCACCCAATGCAGATTATGTTTTCATTTCCCTTTTGTTATTCCCTATTTTGCATCTCTGAAGAGAGTAAACTCAAAAAAATTACCAGCTTTTCTTCCTTCTGCTCATCTATCAAAATGCTTTCAGGATTTCATCTTCTCCCTCCACAAGTGGAGGAGAATGAAGACCTGAGCATTACTGGTCATACACTTGACTGAGACTATTATCAACTGGTGAAACTGGTGCACTGTTTACCGGTGAAAAGACTGACAAGATCAGAACCTTATAAAGACCCCAGTATTTAAAATCTTGCATATGTACAAATCTTGCATATGATACTACTTACATGCAAGATTTTATTTTAACAATCTTGCTTTGAGAATTAAACACTTATTAAGAAATACACTTAGCATTTACAGAAAAAAAATACATAACAGTCTGTGGTGTGCCATCAAGACTCAATGCCCCAAAGAGATCCTGGATAGTGGATTTTTTAAACATAGTTTGCCCTGAAGATAGCATGAACAGTGAAGCAGGGAGAAAAATTTTATTTTTCACACTGTGAGAACTTCTGAAACAAAGGAAATCCATATGGAAACAACAGTGTGAAGTGGAGATGACTTTGGCATAGAGGAATCTTACTGTATAAAAAGATTTTGATCTTTCTTGACTCAGATATACACTTTAGCAAGCATTTATTTTCTAAACATTTTATAATAACTTTGAAAATTCATAAGAAAGGAAGTTTTCTTTCAGCAAGTTTGCACCATTGAGGAATATTCAGGAGGTTCTCTCAGAAAAAGAGGCATGTCCTTTGTTTTTTGTATAATTTTTTAATGTCTTACTGTCCTAGTCCANATTTTAATATCAAACCTTTGCAGAGACAGTGATTTGTGTAAGTGCATCAAGTACAGATATATTAAAACAATATACTCTAATAAAGCCTCAAGTAGATGAAAAAATGTGTACACTGGAGAGGAAAAGGAGGAAAAAAAAGAGAATACACTTATAGCAAGGGGTCTTCATCCAAATTGAATATATAAATACATATATTTATATATGTATTTATTTATTTTCATATCTTTATTTTTATTTAAGTGCTGAAGTACAATGCCAAATAGTTCATCATTTATAGAGAAAAAAAGAAAAACAGTCAAAGCTTTGTTTTCAAAACATTTTAGAAAAACTTGCAGTAGTTAAGTCAGGCATGAACATAATTTCTTC
>VYXB01000625.1:183677-267361 GCA_013397135.1 Pachyramphus minor
ATACCAGCATTACAGTGTGCCCACCCACAAAAGAAGAGGGCTTCAAGTATAAGCAGTTTCTCCAGTTACAGATTCTAGTCAGTGCAGATTCACCCAATGCAGATTATGTTTTCATTTCCCTTTTGTTATTCCCTATTTTGCATCTCTGAAGAGAGTAAACTCAAAAAAATTACCAGCTTTTCTTCCTTCTGCTCATCTATCAAAATGCTTTCAGGATTTCATCTTCTCCCTCCACAAGTGGAGGAGAATGAAGACCTGAGCATTACTGGTCATACACTTGACTGAGACTATTATCAACTGGTGAAACTGGTGCACTGTTTACCGGTGAAAAGACTGACAAGATCAGAACCTTATAAAGACCCCAGTATTTAAAATCTTGCATATGTACAAATCTTGCATATGATACTACTTACATGCAAGATTTTATTTTAACAATCTTGCTTTGAGAATTAAACACTTATTAAGAAATACACTTAGCATTTTCAGAAAAAAAATACGTAACAGTCTATGGTGTGCCATCAAGACTCATTGCCCCAAAGAGATCCTGGATAGTGGATTTTTTAAACATAGTTCGCCCTGAAGATAGCATGAACAGTGAAGCAGGGAGCAAAATTTTATTTTTCACACTGTGAGAACTTCTGAAACAAAGGAAATCCATATGGAAACAACAATGTGAAGTGGAGATGACTTTGGCATAGAGGAATCTTACTGTATAACAGAAAGATTTTGATCTTTCTTGACTCAGACATACACTTTAGCAAGCATTTCTGTTCTAAACATTTTAGAATAACTTTGAAAATTCATAAGAAAGGAAGTTTTCTTTCAGCAAGTTTGTACCACTGAGGAATATTCAGGAGGTTCTCTCAGAAAAAGAGGCATGTCCTTTGTTTTTTGTATAATTTTTTAATGTCTTACTGTCCTAGTCCAATATCTGATCAAAAGAGGATATTCTGCTCCTGAAACCATGCATGTGCACATAATCGAGCACATTCTAGGCATACTGGAAGAGGGAATATTAACCAGGTTCAACTCTGCTTTTGAAATTAACAACTTGAAGAGAGTTTTTCTGTATCTGTGAGCTTTATAATCTCTGGATCACTTCTGAAGGCCACTTCATAAAAGTTTAACTCCTAATACCCGAAAAGATTTGTAGATTTTATTGCATATAACAGATCTGAAGTTGCTAGAGCAAGGAACCACTTTGTTCCTAGAAGGAAACAGACTGGCATCTAAAGTCAGCAGTAACACAGGTGTTTGCAACAACTGCAAGTAAAAAACCAATGGCACGAAATAGGAGATAAGATCACTTCCATACGACTAATATCAGAGTAAGTGCTCACAGGGATGAACAAAATATCCTGGATAAGAAAAAAGACATTAGACAGTGACAAAGCACCAAGAGATAGGAAAATAAAACAGTACTATCTTGCTTCGAAGGCACTTTAGATTGTATATTATACGCAATTTTTCTGTGTAAGTTCTTCATATAATTTTCACAAAGTGCTATGGGAATACAAATGGAATAACAACTAACAATGCCAATCTTAAAAAAAAGGCGTTCTATAGTTGATTTCTGTTAAATGCAGTACAATAAAATAGCCTGTGAATTACTATTACAGGAGGAGAGCTGTCGACATTCTGAATTAAAAATATTCATAACTCTTGGTCACATATTGAAACATTTTTGTATGGTGTGGTGATATACATGGTAAGATGACATAATATTTACTACTGTAAAGAGTCACTATCTCAGGTACTTACTATATGCATAAAGAAAAAGTCACCACATACGTATATTCAGCCTCTAACAGGGCTTTTTACATGCATGAAATGAGAAGCACATATATAGCAGAATATCACAAAATATAATGCTCTAAAAATTAATAAAATATATGTACTTCCATTTTCATAGGAAAAGTAGCAGGAATCAACTTCACTATTTGCTTTTCCTTAGAAGCATTTCTGTACACCAGTAAAGTGCAGTAAATGAGAAACAGTGTATGAAAAAAATAAAGTTGTAGATGAAACAGCAGGCACCTCAAATTTAAGCCCTCTTTTGCTTCAAATAGTTTTGAACTTGATTAGTTTTATATTGCAGATAAGAACTTCAGAAAAAAGCATTATTCCATTTTATTAGCGTAGATTCCAATAGGGAATAAAGCCTTCATGACTTAATATCAGAGTCTATTGGCTGACAGAATTTATCAGAGTGATCATCCATATTACTCAGAGGTCCTGATGCCATTTGTTGTTCCCAGAACTACTTGCCCTATTCATCTCTGATGCTTTTGTGGTCTCTGCTTCACTTCTCACTTCTGCCTTGCCCTCACAAGTACAATTAATCAGCTAATCTTTGAGATGTCAAAATATATTTGGTCCTTCAGGCTATTTCCTCTAGTCAAGAAAAGCATTCTGTTCAGTAATCAGACAAATGTATTTGCCAATGCAAATGCAGCTTACACAAATTCTCTTTTCATTTACAACACTACTGTTTTCAAAAACACCATCAGTATTGTTGTATTACTCATGCTCTTCAATAAGAATTGCCTTTTTGTTCTAAACTACTTTTATTTGCAGTATAAAGAGCTAGCTAAAGCTAAATAGAAAAATAACCAGCTAATAAAATTTGCAATAAACTAACAAAAATCTCTTGGACTTTAAATACAAAAAGTAAAATGTCAATAAAAGCAGTAACTTTGAAAAAAATACAAAATTAAAACTAACTGGTAGGTCAGTTCTGTAGGCTGACCTTAGTGGCTGGCAGATGCCCAACCAACCACACTCTTCTCTTCCTTAGCTGGACAGGGGGATAAAATAAGATGGGTCAAGATGAAGGCTGGGAGGTCATTTACCAGTTACTGTCACAGGTAAAACAGACTTGACTCAGGGAAAATTAACTTAAGTTATTGCAAATTAAAACCAGATTGCAATAGTTTGGAAAAAAAGACAAAACCTAAAACCCCTTCCTGCTAGCTCCTCTTCTCCCCAGGCTCAACTTCACTGCTTTGTTCCGAAGCCCTCTATGTCTCAGGTTTGGGGGTTGTAGTCTGCCCACAACTCTTGGTTGCAGCCATTCCTTACTCACACATTTTCCTCACTTCAGTGTGGGGTACCTATCACAGGACAGACCTTCACAAACTGCTCCAACATGGGTCCTTTCCGCGGGCACAGTTACTACCAGGAACCTAGTCCTGCATGAGCTCTCCATTGGCCATCTTTTCCTTTAGGGCACCATCCACCTGCTGCAGTATGAGGTCCTCCCAGGGCTACAGTGTGGGCATCAGCTCCACCACGGTCTCTTCAACAGGCTGTGAGGGAATCTCCGTTCCAGTGCCTGGGGCACCTCCTCCCCTCCTCTGCTCTGATCTGAGTGCCTGAAAATCGTTCACATTTTTAAGCTGCTCAACATGTTTGGCACTTGGGAAATGAAAGTGGTATCACTACTCAAACTTAGTCCTTTGAAGAATGGTGTCTTAGCAAAATGTTAAGATAGTTTTTATATAAATTGTGAGCAATGTTACGAACCAACTCCAAAAGCAACATGATTTTAGTTTATTCAGGTTAATGAGCAGAGAACAAATACGACAGCCAGTTGCCCTTTTTCTAAATGACACTGCAAGTCAAGTTTAGCAGCATTTGTCAGCAAACAAATTTAAGCTTTGAATTTGATTTATTTGAACATCTTAGAATTTTTTAGAGTTCACAAAGAAGGCAGGGGGGGTTTCTGCTGTTTTCTTTATTTTATTTTTTTAATGAGTGAATGCTAGTATAGGTTTCTCACTTCCTACCTTCATTAATCTTAGGTTGAAAGCAGACTAAGGTCAGACACAGCATTTGCTTCCAATACTCCTTTCTTTCACCAGACATGCAATTGACGCTTATCAAATCCATGACAGAAAAAAGACAGATCTATGTGGAGGCCTGAGAAACATAAAAGTTTTAGAAATGTCTGTTTCTGTGAAGTCTGTCAGGCCCATGTTGATAGGCACAGCCTTGCAGTTCAGTAAATGTATACAACTATCTCTGTGGGCCTTGAAGCACTTGAGGACTATGTAAACATTTCAGAAAATCCAATACTATATTTTAAATCAATATCCTTTTTTATGTATAATTATTTTTTTATCAAGAAAAACAATAACAAAAATAGAAATGCTTTCCTATTCCTAGAGAGTTAAAAAAAAAAGTACTCCATAGTTCAGAAGTGGCAGAATCAGGACTATTCACACAATAATAGTTTGATTCATTTTCTCATTTATTTAAAAACCAGTAAATTTCCTTTTCCTGCTCCCTGAATCCCTTTAACTCCAAGAATATGAGAATGAAGGAACAGAGATTTATAGAGGTTTATAGGTTGAGAAAATTAGCCCGCTTTCAAAATTTGACCAGATTTGTTTCCAACTACTACATAATTTTAGCAGCACAGAAAGCATTCATAACCTGGCCTTTACACCATTACATATCTGTAGCAAGCAAGGCTCATGACAGTCTGACAGTCTTCAAGGCAAAGGAAGACATCTAAAACCAATAAAAGAAGTTTGTCCTATAACTGCAGGTCTGAGGCACAAAAAAAAATATAGAAAATTTATTTCCACTTTAAAATGTTAGTCTTACTTACATATACTTAATTTGAATTAGAATGAAGGTTGTTGACAAGGAGTGTATCAAAACTGCTGAGGTACTAGTTTAAGGGTGAGAAATATGCACATTAACTGAAGATGCAATAGAACAGTAAAATAACTGGATATTTTTTTAAAACTATTTTTAAAGTTTATACAGGTGGAAGAAAATTTGGTAAGTTTTTACTATGTTATGCCAAGGATCTTAATTTTGTTTCATGTTATGTATGTATAAAAAATTAAGAAGAAATTATTTTCTACACGCCCATTCACTTTTTGTTAAAGTCAGAAGGCATTTCTGCACTCCCGACTGCCTTGCACAAGTTAAGGCATTATGCCACTCATCAGTTTATGACACACTCTGCCCAGTGCAGGGCACTGCTTTCACACGTGGTGATTACAATATACTTCCACGCTGCTCCAGTCCCAGTTTTATTCTCCAAACTTTCAAAAGATAACTATACCATACTACATTTGTTGCAAACACAAGGCCAAAGATAACCAAAAGCCCAGAAGTTGATTTGGAAATTTTGTTATATCATTTTTCAGACTGTGTAAAGCAAAGACTGAGTAATGCTATATATGCACAACCAAGAAAGCCCATGAAGACAATCACCCAGCTCATATTAACTTGAATGCTACTCAGCAAAATACATGTTATTTCTTATGAATACTTTTCATTTAAATATTAACATACTAAAAACAATGCACCAAACAATAGATTATTATTAAAGTATGCTTAATATCTTTTTGGCTTAAGTGATGTCTAAGTATAAGGCAATAGTTTGTCAGTATGTGAACATGCTTAAATCACAGCAGACTAGAGCTGATAGGAAAAATATCAACTGTAGGGAAATAAACTTCCTTGGATTGTTTTTTAACAAGAAAAAGAAAGTGAAAAGTTAATCTATCTTTATTTAGACTATGAAAACAATGCTTTAATAATGTAAGATAAAGTCTCTGTAAGAACAAGTACAATGGATAGGGTTATTTATTTTTGTAACAAGTTTATTTTCTTCTGTTCCCAGGCACAGTGAAGCACTTATTTCTGCACAAATTATTCAGTAATAGACCCTGGATCTACTTCAACTGAAACATTAAAGTGACCTGTTAAACACTTACACATACACCTTTTCACAAAAACTGAGTACAAGAAAGATGTGGACCTGTTAGAGAAAGTCTAGAGGAGGGCCACAAAGATGATCAGAAGGTTGGAGCACCTCTTCTATGACGACAGGCTGAGAGTGCTGGGGTTGTTCAGGCTGGAGGAGAGAAGGCTTTGGGGAGACTAATTGTGGGGCTTTCCAATACCTTAAAGAGGGCAATATAAAGAAGGGAGAGGGACTGTTTATATGGGCAGATAATGTCAGGATAAGGGGCAGAGGTTTTAAACTGAAAGAGGGCAGGTTTAGACCAGATGCCCAATCCCTGGAAGTGGTCCAAGACAGGTTGCATGGGGCCCTGAGCAACCTGATCTAGTTAGCAGCATCCCTGCCCATGGCAGGGGCATTGACTCAACTTGATGATCTATAAAGACCTTTCCAACCCAAACCATGTGTTTCCATGTTTCTATGAAGGTAAATTGTCTTAAGAGTTTTAACACACATCCCACATGTTAAACTCAAATATTTTGTAACTGTGGCTTACACTGTACAAGATGTGTGGAGCAGGTTAGAAGAGTGACTGAAGAGTTAATAAAAATTATTTTCATTTTTCTTTTTAAGGCAATTTTACTATTGGTAAAAGATATAGAAATAACTTTTTTCCAAAAGCTTGTCTTCTTAAGTGTGTGTTGGAACCATAGTAATGGTAATGAATATTAAATAATTACATGGAAGTAAAATCATCCCATGTGTAACACCATAAAAATATGGAGCAGGAAGAAACAGGAATGCCTTCTAGATGAGTAAGAATGATAGCACAGAATGAAAACACAGAGTTATTGCTGAAAAACTGTGCTATAGACCTTTTTAATTGGAGTATCTTTTGAAAATATTTAAAAGACTATATTCATTCTTCATTACTATATTTATATACTATATATATTATATTAATTCTTCATTCTTTATAAAAAGAATGAAGACTTAAATCCCTCGTTACATTTTTTGGCTAGCATTTAGATGTATCTGTAGAAAAAGTAATATAGACAGATCCCACTGTACATTAAGGATGGATTCCTGAGAAGGGAGATAGGTAGCAATTTGTCAGATAAAGCAATTTTTCCTCATTACAATAAGCATAACAGATACATGTAATAATTTACAAAATACACATCTTTAGATACAAACAGGAAAAGGATGAAGCAAGCAGGATGGAAAGGAACGAGAAAATGTTGAGGATTGTCACTGAAGTGCTACTTCTAACTAATACCTGACAACCACCTTATTTTTACATCTTTCATTGTGACTGATTTGATTCACCTCGGGACAAAAAGAAAGATGGTGAAAATGCAACTGCTCAGAAAAGAGGCAGAAAACAACTGCCATGGAAGAAATATATCAGTCTTTCAGTTGTCTAGAAGAATCAGCTGAGATCTTTTGACACAGTGATTCAACCTGAAATACTGCATCTTCAGTTGATCCTACTCCATGCCTTTTATCCCCCATATGACATAGACCATCTCTGTGTATATAAATTGTGTGCATGCATTTACCTGCTGTAACATTAATTCTTTCAGGAAAAAATTGCTTTTCTGTTAAACCAAGGTACTTCACTACTTACACTACAAAAGGCTAGAAAACAGAGCAATGACTGGCAAAGCAACTCTGAAACTATAAATAAAGAAGCAACACCTCTCAGAGGTGATTCCTGCCTGAGAAATGTACACATTAGAGAGGCTGACAAGTAAAATTAAGTTTTGAAGCAAGAACCAGTTCAATACAGGGTAAAAAGCAATAAAATAAACCTCTTTGGATGAAGTGGTTTTAAGTGCCTAGTTGATCAAAGAAAGTTCATGAGTTTTCACTAAAAAAAAGTATGCAAAGAGTAATAAGCAAGATCCAGCACAAGCAAGTGCCCTTTCTGCAGTTTATAAGGTGGTTACATATTTTATGTGCACTTTGATATGCAGAAAAAAAACATTGCACACTGCTGGGCTCTAGAATCTGCAATAACAGCAGCAGCAATAACACTGGTAACTCTTGGATTGGCATTATCTCTCATCCTCAACTCCTACAATTCTGACTAATCATAACACTGACTAGCTACAACAAACAAAAGGAAACAAAAAATTACTATTTCACTGTCCCAGAATTTTTGGTCTTTATAATTTTTGTTTTCAATCTTCCCAGTGTTATTAAGAGCAAAGACACAAAACTGAGCGAAAGCAAAAACTGAAATTAATCAACACTTTAATTATAGTTTCTTTGAAAACCTAGGAACTAAATTTTGGGTCACATATAATATAATGGTTTCCAAATTTTTCCTCTTCTGGAAACCATTTTTCTTCCATCTCCTCTCTTCCCAAAAGTTTAGAAACTACAAATACACTATACTATAGATTAGTCCTTCTATCCAAGGACATACATAGGAAACTGTAGAAACCTCTTGAAGGCAAATTTCAGTTAAAAAAAAAATAATTGCAAAGCAGTGAGATGAGTCCATGGCAGGAAAAAAAATATTTTCACCCAGGTACTCCCCATGTCATTTCTTCTTGATTTTTATATATAAATCTATTTTAGCCTCTTCCCCACAAAAAAACCCTAAACAAACAAACAAACAAAAATTGTGCTAGTAGTGGTATTTTGGACCAAAATAAAAGAGGATGATGAAGCAGACGGTCTTCCTACACTTAAGTTACTCTGTTGCTCTAAATTAATACTTTGTATATATTAATAATTTCCCATTACTAAAGTAATGGAATTTCAACTTTGTAAACTGTTTTCCACACATATTTTTTAATACTGCCTGAAATATTTTTTTGTTTTCTTTTCTTACTTTTTTTACTGGATGTAAGCAGAATTTTACTAATGAGGTGAGATTTTACGACTTATGTTTCGAACTAGAAGAGCAAGTGAAAATAGCACTTTTCCATTCTATATTCTGTTCATCGAACTTTGTACTTACATTCAGAGTAGGCTTTTCCACTGTCACTTCAGCTGAAGCAGTGATTACACATGCCCTTTCTTTCTCTGTGCTGTAACCCTGACCAACTTGATTGTGAGCCCTACCTGAAGGGTAATTTTAAATCGCAATCTGGTATATGTAAATAATTTCAACTATTAAAATTTCCTATAAAAAAGTTTTTTATTTTGTAAACCCCAATTTTAGGTAGATGGTGTTGCAAAGTCACTCTGATAAAGTATCATCAATATTACCGTCACTTATTGATACGGGTTTGTTATTTATTGGTTACCATACTATTGTGACTGTATGTGTCAACAGGAATGCATGTACAACTTCTGCTGGCTTCATACTGGATTACTGCAGTAATCCTCCTAATGGAGTAATCCTCCTGCAGTGGTCCTCCTAATTACTAATTACATATAGACATATTTTCTTGTCAGATGAAAGTTTTCTCTCCTCTTACCACGGAAAGGCAAAATACATCAAAGCTAAGACTGCCAAAGTACACTTCATCTGAATCAATAATTACTACAAATTACATTTATAAGTGTTAGTAGTGATAATAAAACCAAGCCTTTTTTCTGTTTCTTGGACCATACAGAAGGAAAAAGGGTAATAACACAGAACTGTATGCAAGAACAGGTATAAAAGTATCACAGTATTTTGGAAAAATGATATTTCATTGACACAAAGAGCATTTGCCTGAAATAAATGTGACAAGAAGTATGTGTCACTGTTTTCATCTCTTTGAATTGAAAGTCACATTTTGGAATATAATCAGTGTAATTACAGACTTAGTAATAACATTTCAGGTGCTTCACCAGTGCTGTTACAAGGAGTTTGAAGAAAAGACTAGTGTCTATGAAGATGTATGAATGCACACATAGAACAGTATTTTAAAATGTTATGCATACCTGTGTTCGCAGAATTTCACCTTTTGACAGTTGCATATCACCAGTCAGCTCTTTCACAGTAATGCCTAGTGGTTCCAGACGCTTGCTGAAGTAATTTGTCATTTCGGCTGCCAAAGCCTTCATAGGAGCAACATACACAATCTGCACCAAAAGAACACTCACTTGATAAATGAGCAAACCCCACGACGTTGTTTGTTTCATGGCAACCATTACAAATCACAATTTATTGTGAAATATGATGCCAGGCGCTTACAGTGAAAAATCTTAACTACTTTTCATATATCACTATTATCTTTGTTGGATAAGTGTGCAGCTGTTTAAAGGACAATGGATTTTGTTTATACAGCCTCATCACTTTGAAAATTGGTTCTGCATCAAAGCTAAATGCATTTTCATAGCTTTTTACTCTCATAATAAGATTTTTAGAACACAAATAAGAAGAGCTTTAACGATAATAAAGTAAATCAAAACTAGCTTTATCTTTAACTTGGAAAAGTGTAATATCCTTGAAAACTTCCTGATTTCATACTCCACGTATAACATATCTCACAAGTTATCTCACAAGTTAAAAAGCTGTTATTTGGTTCATTAAACTCCTACCTTAAACTCATCCTTTTTGATAACACCATGCTGGACATGCTGGCGAATTTCATGAAGGATTGTCAGCATGGCAATGTTAGTCTTCCCGGCTCCAGTGGGGGCACAGATTAGCATGTTCTCATTTGTGTTGTAGGCAGTCTCAAAAACTATAGACTGGATTCGGTTTAGTCTTTTCATGCCTTTAAAAGCAAGTTGTCCAATCTGTTAAAAGAAACAACACACATATTCTGGATTTTTCATACATGTACGTATATATGTGTGTGTGTATATCTATACACATATTAATCATAAGAAAAAGAACATATGGAACCCACATTTAGGATACCTGTCTATCTATGTATTACTTCAAGGCTTTTACTCTGAGGCTACCACTTCTACCTAACTCTCAAATACCAAAACCAAAAGGAAAACAAAATATAGCATACTATCTCACCATTTATTTTTTTTTAGTCAAGAGTTTAATCAAAATGAATATACAGTAAAATATTGAGCTATTAATAATTAAACATCATAAGAACAGAACAATATACATCTTTAAATCTAAGATGAAAAACTATGATTACTCTAATAAACGAATAAAAGAATAAAAGCAAATACCAGGAACTTGCTGAAGGAATAAATGATTAAAAAATTATTTATCATTAATTTTGCACAATAAAGTTCAATTTTGCAAACAGACGCACAAATTCAGTACCAACTTTCTTTTGCTTCTGACAAAATCTCCGTCTTGCAACTGTCTATGTTCAGACCTTTCTCCAACAATATTTACAACAAGCTGCAGCTCCCAAAAGGAACATAAAACTTATATGTGGAGTCCCCAAAAAGCTAATACAGGAAATTATGTTTTTTATAGTTTAATGCATGCTTAAATCTTTGAAAGTACAAATCATCAATTATAAAAATACTTTCCTCCTCCCGGTCTCTCCAAAAAAATGACCTTTTCACCAGGAAAGAACCACTGACAGTTACAATTTCTGCATTTGAAGATTATAAAACTTTTGCAACTGAAGAACAGACCCTTAAGATATAAAATTAATTTTCTAAAAAACTTACTTTTTCTTTCTTACTTTTTACGGATTTTTGAAAGAGACTGCAGAACACATAATTAATTATTTCCTTTCTACAGATTTAATTACCTGCACTGCTTCTACTACAAAGCATGAAAGATATCTTACCGATATTTTTGATTATTACCATTTTTACTTCAATTGTAGGCACAAAAGTACAGTAAACAGGCCTGAAAGCATCTTCCGAAAAACTCCTTTTCCATTATTCTGGGTGCTTTAATTAATTTATAGACATTTTCTATGGTAATAGTCTCTCCAACACCAAATACTCTTTCTGATGCCTTCCAATACTAAGCAAATTATTTGAGCAGGACTTTATTACTGCCTTAAGTAATGCAAGCTTAGGAATGAAGGCTTCATCAGCTATTTAAATCGAATACTTTATTTAATTTTGTGACAAACAACACTAGGTCTATCATTTTACTGCAGCTTCCCAGCACTAGCCTCATATGAGAGGCTGAGATACAATACATAAATTTAGGTTAATACACCAATTTCATAATACTTTACAATTCCTCACTTTTAAATTTATAGGAATTACGTCCTTAATGACTAGCCAATTGTAGTTTTATTGTAGATGACTTTGAACATGAAAAAACATTTATTGATATAGAAGTCAATGAAAATGCTATGTAATCATCACACTATTTCTTTTTGAAAAACCTGTTTTTCAATTTAACGGTACCTTTGTCTCAGAAAAGCTTTTGGGTTGAAAACTTTTTGTAGAACTCTTAAAAAGCAAGTCCTCCTCAAACCATAATTTCCACTTGTATTTAGAGGATTGACAAATCTCAAATATATCCAAACGTCTGTTTTAAACTAGTAAGTGTCTTTGGTGAAGAAAAAAAAAAAGTATCTTCTGCAAATACTTCATATACTTTTAATCGAGTTTCTTCAATTTTTAGTTGCTGAATTTCAGGATTACAACAGTCTTCACTGTTAGGGTTCTAGCACAGTTTATTCTCCTTGCAAGACTGCAATGAGGAAAGCTTATTTGTTTTGCACCAAGTTCTATATACATAATGTTCTAATATGTCCTTGGTGTGTCATCTTCAAAATTCATTTCAGTTTCATGAATGAGACTATTATAAAGTGTTAATGGGCTTCCCAGAGACCTGCTGATTACGTTGGTGCTATCAGGGTTCAATCGCCTATTTTTATGGCCTCCCTAGTCATTTGAGGTTTTTAATTTGCCTGTATTTCATTTTGAGATTTCTTGCCAGGTCCTTATAATCGGTTATTTTTGCCCTTTTCCCTTCCATTCCCTCTAGTTGGTTTTACAAGCTATTATATAAACATCATATAAAGTTCACACTGATTAACGATATTTACAGTGTTTATAATAAAGGATGTGCAGAGAGAAACTCAAAAATACAACTGATAATTACAGAATTGAACTAACAAAACACTACATTGCACAACATGCATATTACATAAAGAAGCAGGTTCTCAACAAAAGCAGAAACATTGCTGTCTAAATGAAGTCCAGTGTAAGTATCTTCAGAATTAAATGACAGAAATTTTTCACAATCACATATTTGAATATGTTTGGCTTTACACATACAGGTCACCTTATAGTTGTATGATTGTTAACACACTTAAATATGCCCTTAAGTTATCTTAAACTACTGCCTGTAGGAATATATGGTTCCAGCTTCTCTGAAACTTTAAAAGTGTACAGTGTAAAACATATTTTTCCTCTTTTTACATTTAGCAGAAATTACATATATTATAGCCCTAGAACATGCAACTGTAAGCAAAGATCTAGAAATATTTAGAAAAATAAAAATAATTTCCTGCTCTGTTTTCCCATTTAAAATATTAACACTATGGATCAAGACTGACTCGGTAAGTAGCAATAAACAAACAGCTGTTCCAGAAGAACTAGAGGAAGTTGTGTAACAAGGTAGAAAAATGGACCTCAGCTTGTGTTCTGGAAAGATGTTAAGCCTACTAAAACAGGATTAAAAGTGGAATAAAGATTAATTAAAAAAATAAAAGCCTGGTTAAAAACTAAAAGTAATTTTTTAAAATAATAGTATTCTGAGCAGAATCTAGACTTTCATCCAACACACTTTTAATTTCCAAGCAGGCACTGACAAATCAATACACAACATTCAAAATCTCAATACAGTCAATGCATAATATTCTTTGAACATTAACTCTGCAGGAACATATTAAGGATTAAAAAAGCTCCAAGAGAAAGGAATTCCTGAGGGAAAAAAGTATCCTAAGATTTCTTCAAACTAACTTCCCATTTGGTTGAAAAAATATTAAAGAACATCTTTCCCCTAAATTGTATTTTATTCCAAACAGTAAGCAGAAGTGCATAATCCAAAACCAGAAGTTTTTCCCACAATAATCAGTGAGGTAGCAGACAGAAATGCAACAGTATGCTCAGAAGTTCCCAGTTTTACAAAGGTACTAGACAATCTGCTTTTTTAATTTGTCATTTGCACAAACTACCTATTTCAAAAGCTGAAAACAATTTTTTCCCCCTCTGGCATATTAATGTCAAAGTAATTCTTTTTCAGATAAATTAATGAAATCACTTCTTGCTTAAAGAACTGGTAGCCACTGGATAGCAGAATGTGTTTTTTACTGGAAGTAAAATGCAACAGTCTTTAGCTTTCTATTCCAAAGCTGATTTATCCCTAGAATTCAACAGAAATCATAGAAATTTTAAGCAGAATACAATCTAAATGTTATTCTCAACAAAGAGAATTTCATGCCTAAGATGGTGCCATTTTTACGTAAGCATGAACCAATGTGAAAGGCCACTGGGAAGCAACTCTTTACACAAAACAGATGATACTCGAGGCAGCTCCAGTGTGAGCATATAAACCCCCTGTTTTTACTTCAGCAAGCTTTACGATTCTTTCCCATGGAATTTATTGTTACAACTAATGCATTTATGAGTAAATGAGATTACATCTAATGAAGGTATTCTAAACTGGGCAATTCATTAAAAAGATATTTGTGTGTTGGTCCTCTAACACAGTTTTAAATAGGATAAAACTGTAAAGTCATTAAAGTAACATTCGTGAATGAGTCCATACGATTCAGTCTGCAGACAAGCTACAGCTCAGAAACACAGCTGCTTTAGCAACACAATAGTGACAGTGTCTGCTCTAAACAGCATAGGCCATCAGCACTTCAGACAGAGTTTTAGTCATGCACAAATTTAGCTAGACCTTGTAGTTCTACAGAGTTCAATAAATACACAGAAGATACTAATTTTTTTAACAAGACCCACATGAGGAACCTGCTGTGGTCTCTATATGGTCTATAGCACTCTCCCTCACCCAAAACAAAAGGGTGCTAATTACAATCTCCACTAAAAGCTGAGATATTTTTTCACTCTCCAGATCACATTATGCATTACTCATCGACAGAAACAGCTTATCACGTGCAATTAACCTCAGTATCACAAGTTTTCATTTTGTGGTCCAATGCGCTTTAAAGTCAACTTCAAGGTACAATGCCAGGATTTTAGTGGCAGCTTCTATATTCATACATTCTATAATGTTCTATACTGCTGTGCACAGACAGAGCATTGTATCTCTAATCTACCCAGAATAACTCTAAAAAAAATATAAACATGTTTAATTAGTAATTTATCCATAAAATACATTTGAATGTTATGTCCCTTAGATACACAAACATTCTCTTTATACTCCTCATTCCAAAAGAGATTTTGTCCTGTCCACAACAATTTTTCCAGCTTTCATGTAACACTAGACAAATTTTCTCATTGTCTGAAATCAAGAAATGTTAGTCATCTATATTAATTTCCATAGCATGAGACCACCCAAACCAAATGTTCAATAATGATGACTTCTTCTGTCATAGAATAACAAAGTAATAAGATTACTACCCATTTATCTTAGAGATAATCCACTGCACTCATAAACAAAGCTCAGGCTTTCAACATTTTCCCTGTTCATTGGCTTAATTTTAATGTAGATATATTTTATTCAAACCACTTTATATATCTCAGGTGCAACAAATCCCATTCTGCAGTTAGCTGTTCTACTGCACATTCAGTAAAAAAGGTAATTGATTAATTAGTAATAGCATGACTAATCCATGCTTTTTTACAGAAAATCCAATCAAAAATTCAGGATACAAAATTCTGATGTCCCTTGGCCTCACACATAAATAACCTCTAGGTCATCTTTCCCCTTTGCTGTACTTCAAAGTGTTGGTGGCTAAAACACCTATCTACACATACTCATATACACAAATATACATTTCAATATGTGTGTTTATACACATACACATTTTTAATAAATACATCTCCACTATCCTTCCAAATTATAAACATTTAGTAGTCCTCCCTGCTTTCTAATTAAGCATCTATACACTTAAAGAACTTTTGTGCCAGTGTAAATCCTATGCTTTCTAATTAAGCATCTATACACTTAAAGAACTTTTGTGCCAGTGTAAATCCTATTTTTTTACTGATAAATAAGCATCAATGTTATATCTGGATACTTTCACATTTTCCCTCTCCTGATGATATTTTTCATATTCTGCTACTTCCATGAAAAATCTTGAGATTTAGGAACAAAAGTAAATAAACATATAACTATATAACTAGCATAAAGGTTAAATTATTATTATATAATAATAAGAGAACTATTTGAGGATATAATTTCTTAAATGCCCCAAAGACTGCAACGTATTCTTTCAAAGTGCACATATACATTTTAAGCAAAGGCTCATAACATGTAAAAGAAAAACTGCATGATGTTTGGATCTGCTCCATTTAGCACCAAATCATATCAGTGAGATTTTATTGGACTTCGGGGGGCAATTTTTGCAGAAACAAGTAGCATACAAAAAGATATGAAAATTATACAAGCATACCAAATAGAGCTTATTATTGGCTTTAGGCCATAGCCAGCACTACAGTTTCTTCAAGTAAGTACAAATTATGTCATATCCAAAGGGTAACACCTGAAGAGTTATGTTCTATAAAGGAAGCTTGAAGTAAAATACATTAGATGCAAGTAACAAAAGGCACCAAAGAACCAGTAGCTGGTTTCAAAGCTTTATGTGCTACAAGTGACCAGACTAGAACTAAAAGCAATTCTTGCATGGTATGGGCTATCTATGTCACTATTAGCAGCAATCACAGAATCATTTAGTTTGGAGTTCACCTCATCTAGTTCACGCTTTCAATCAAAGTAGGATCACCTGAAGCTGTGCAGTTGTGTTTTAACTACCAGCAAGGATGGAGACTCCACAACATTTCTGGGCAGGGCATAACAGTGATTGACCACCTCACAGTAAAAAATTCATTTCTTGATCTCAGATGAAATTTTATATGTTTTAATTTGTGCCCATTGCCTCTGCTGCTGTCACTGAGCACCACTGATGACAGACTGGCTCCCTCTTTATTAATCATTCTCACATCAGGTATTTATACTTGTCAAATGCCCCCTGAGCCTCCTCTTCTGCAGCTCTTTCAGACTCTCCTTGCATGAAAGATGCCCCAGTCCCTTAATTAAACTAAAAAGAAAGTCCTAGAAATGAACCATAAAGGTAAAATTATACTCTGACATCCTCTAGAACACGGAATATCAGCCCATATAAGACCTCTTTGAGCGTTTTTTAATTTGAATTAAACATCATCTTTTAGAAAACTATGGAGTTTTGTTTTTAAAATTATCACCACATTCACTGATTAATGCAGTAGATACTTAAGTAGCAGTACCTATGAGAAACCAAGAAAATTTCCATACTTTCAAGTTATATTAGTGTCATTAAACTCAAAACAAACACTGCAAAGTTCTCCTACATTCTGATAGAGTACACAAGAGTAAAAAAGTACCCTGAGAGAAAAAGTACATAAATATATATCTGTGTATAAATAGATTTTCATTATATATGAAAGGATCACCTGTGCTTGAAGTTACCATAGCACAAAAAGTATGAAAGTAATTACAATTTTATTTGGATAATGCTGCTTCTAAATCCTGGTTAAACATTTCCTCTCCAGACTTCCAGACTTCTTATTTGCCAAAACACTTGAACAATTACTTTACTGACTTAGTTCTCAGAAATGTCAAAATTCTGGACAGCTTATAACAATGAGTGTTCTTCAACAAACTCTCATTAAAGAAGAACGCCATACGGAGAAATCCAGAACAATTCCATTAAAAAACAAATTGCAGTGAAATCTAGTAGTATAATACTTTCTTACCAACTATGGAAACATAGTCACTCCTCGAAAAAAACAGCCAGTTAAAATAAAAATAAAAAATAAAAAGCCTCCATCTCTGTTTTTTTGTTTGTTTGTTTGTTTGGTTGGTTTGGTTTTTTTCTTTTGTTTTGTGTTTTATTTTGGTTTTGTTTTGTTTTTTGGTTGGTTGGTTCATTGTTTTTTTTTTAATCGTAAGTCCTACCCTCTGGTCACTTGAAGAAAGTAGAAAAATCTATTAAAAATCAACAGGTTTTAGGGGAAATATTTACCTTCATATATGACAGCTTAGAGTTTACATGCCTAAAGCAATTTCAAGAAAAATCCTTCTACGTCTATAGAAACATTGTTACCAACTTTATATGAAGTATTCTCTTGATGAATGACACTATACAAATAGTTATTTGTAGAACAAAGATCAGTGTCAGCAGTGGTACCTTTTCTATAGACTTCTGAAATCTGTTACCACTTATTGTTGTATTAGAAATACAACACTGAAAAACACTTTCTCATTCAATGTATAGATTAAACGCAAAGACTTCTGCATGTATAGACCCCAAATCAGTTTGATGGAAATGACAGGACAGCACTATAGATCCAAGCTTTCACTGCTCTGAGTTAGGACACTGAAACAGCTTGGGGGATCTCCTCCCCTCACTGAGAGAACTGTTTTGTGTTCATCAGCCTAGTTATAATTTGACCAAAGATTATAGACAGAGTGATTATACCCTCTGGTGACTTGATTTGAGGAAATGGATATCAAAGCATTTCAGAAAGATTTTTCCATAAAAGCAACTATTTCTACAGTGCAACAAATGTACATGAATTTTGGCATCCAAACAGACACACAGGCAAGATTCTGATTTCAGCAACACTATTTTAAACTCAAAAGTATCTTATGTCAAGAGAATTATTCCAGATTATAGCAATGAAATGGAGATCAGAACATAGCCTTCTCTTACAGCTTTCAGATGCCATTTGTGAATTACAAAAATTACACAAAAAATTACCTTGAACTAATGCAGCTGAAGGAAAATTGGCAACAGTTGTGGCATTTCCTAATAACCTCAGAAGTTAAAATCTTATGAGGATAGAAGGATTTGAGTGTAATTTGATCACATTTTATCCATATTAAATGTAACTAAAGTAAAAAAGCATTTCTTCCTCATAAAATTTAAGAATGTCTTAATGCTATGCAAAGCTAAGACCATGGGAGAGTCAAATACACAAATCTCTACAGATTTGAAAATATTTAGACTCCACAACCTCTCTGGGCAATCTGTTCCAATGCTCAGTTACAGTAAAGAAGTTCTTCCTCATATTCAGGTGGAAATTCCCATGCATCAGTTTCTGCCTGTTGCCTCTTGTCCTATTGCTTGACCATTGAGAAAAGCCTGACTCCATCCTCCTGACACCCTTCCTTCAGATACTGGTGTACATTGAGGAGGTCCCCTCTCAGTTGTCTTTATAGTTTTGCTGCTATAGTAGCTATTAATATGAAAAAAAGTCTTTTTTTTTTCTTCCTGATGTAGGCAAATTATTGATGGAAAAATTGAGAAGCTTTCTTATTTATCTTAAATGATAATATTTGAAAACAAGACAGAAAGTCTCCATCTAAGGAGTTTGCATGGCAGAGAGACAATCTTCCAGTTAGCAGTCCAGAAGAACAAAGGTCCACAGGTATCAAAAGCAAGGAGAACAAGTCTCAGAAAAACAGAAAATTAACTCCAACATAGTCTCAGAAGACTCAGAAAAAATATCCCCATCCTTTTCAGATTCAGGGAACAGAGCAGAGAGGTAGGAATATTTAGACATAAGTTTCCTTCTTTATATTATGTTTTACAATAAGTAATTCCTATGAATGACTAAATAAAATCATCTTCCTCTGTATTTTGTTTAAGGCAAATAAAAAGGTTTTTTCCCTTCTCCTGATTAATTCCCAACAAGATATAGAAGAAAGAAATGGTTTCTACTATTGCCATTGTTATAAGTATTATAATTATCATTATATAAGGCCTACTTTTTTATTAATTTGAAAACTAAAAATAACTCCAGTCTTGTTTGATATGTTCAGTTCCAAGATTAAGTGGCAGTATAATTTCAATTTTCCAATTAGAATTCAGAAAAGTTGTTTTGTTAGAATAAGGTACAAACACACACAAAAAACTGCTTTAAAAGACTTTACATTAATTTTTGCTTCCTATTGTTCTGCAGACTCAAACAACTGGTCTTAAAAAGTTTAAAAGTTCCACTTTATCAGCAGTTACTGTGTGATCTTGAGGTTAACGGGAACTGCAAGTCTGAGCTGAGCAGCCTATCAGTTATAAAGTCAATCTTTTAGTCATATAGCTCCTCTATCCCAAAATCTTTTAAAAACATTTAAAACTATTTGGTGATTTCTAACTGAGTCCCTTGATGAGCCATTTCAGTCCCATTTCTGCCACTGAAAGACACAGGACATTCTCATCTAGCACAAGAGATTCATGTCTCAAGAAGCATAGTGAAACTTAAAGACAAACATTAAAATCAGACAGACTTTAATTTGTCTCAAATATTCTGAGGGAGAGCTAATCTCTTAAATGTTACAGCATATCAGAATTAGCATATACTTCCCTCATCTTTGAAAATTCTCGCTTTGAGATTACATTTCTTAAAACTGAAAAACAATTTTGGTCTCCAGTATAATTTTAATTAGAATTTGAAATACTATCCTGTATTTCACTTTAAATGAAGACCAAATACTCCTAAGAATGAAAGCCTGCCTTCAGGTATGCTATCAAAGTAAAGCAGACTAACTGCATTCTTCCACACTCGTACTATGAAATTCCACCGAGAAATGGCTATTCCCTGAACAGGATGCAGCAGAAGCACATTATTCACTCTCCAGTCTTAATTATCAAAACGACTAAAACTACTTTGAGTTGTTTTAATTAAAAACTTTACAGATCTCTGCATGTGCTTTATACCAAAAGTCTATATTCAGTCAATGACATAAATGTGACTCCTTAAAGACTGAAAAATTGACACTTAACAAGTTGTTTTCTCAATTTAAATATTTCACTTATTACCATTATTTAATGAGGCCAAAAAACATAACAGCTGCAAAGTCACCAGGTAGATATAATTGGATTTCAAATATTACAGTGATTAAGTACAAGACGAAAAGAATGCTGTGAGCCAGAAAGCTGGATTTTTTTTGAGCTACATGCAGCTGCTGTGGAAGAGAATGTCTACTGGAAAGACTTCTTGGATTTTTTTTACTCTAAGAAATTTAATTCATATAAGTTTTTAAGAGCAGGGCAACATTTCATATTATTGTATAGTTTTTAAGTTCAGATACATTTCAGTATTTTATTTTTAAATTAATTCAATATTTTAAATGATTTAAAAATTATTTTAAAGTAATTAATTCAATACTATCTTATGCATGGAAAGGCATCAGTTCTACCTGCTCATGTAGAAATGAATACTAATGTAGAAGCCCTTTCAGGATAATGTTTTCAAACTATTTACTTTAGCTTGCCCTTAACACATGACAAACTATGTCTTTCTACAAAACATAAGGAAGACAGAAAAACTTACAGAATGCTCTAAAAGGTAATTATAGTTGAAATTAGTAATAATTTTAACACATCAAGTAAAAATGAAAGAATGGCAAACAGAAGAATATTCCCAGAGGAATCATTATTGCTGTCATAATCTTTCTAACAGCTCAATTTTCTTCTTTATTTCAGTTACTTTCACAATTCTTCTACCCAAGACAGTACCAGTATAGATGTTAAATGAATTTTTCCTAAATTTTACAGGGTAAGACTACAAAAACAGTCAGTATTTTTTTCTACAAGAACACAGCTATTTTGTTCTCCCAAATCCCAGCTAAATCAGCAGCGTTCACAGACGTTTTCCTACCACAGAAAAATAAAATGTAGTTGAGGGCTGATGAACTTCTTTGGTACGGTCGCCTGTGTATGATAGCAATAAAAGTTTCAAAAAAAAAAAGTATCAAAAGACAGAAAGCAGAATAGTTTTAAAATATATTTGGAATATTTGTCTAATGATTTCTGATTTCAAAACTTACTTTTGATTGTGCAGTACCATCAATAATTAATCAAATATGCTACAATAAAAAAAGAAACATACACTCTCACAAATCCTCCTGAGATCCATCTCTCAAACTAAGTCAAACAAAAGTTGAAAACCTGCTCTTTGGTTGAATAATCTCTTCCAGACTGGCTGTATCTTTTACACTTAGCGTAGCTGAGACTTCTGGCTGCCATATCTGGGTTTGTTTTTTATTAAAACAAAAACCTAAAATAGTTATGAGAAAGTTGTCAGAAGTGGTGCTTTTCTGCACCAATAAAAACCCCAAAACAACCAAAAAAAACCCCAAAAAACCAACAAAACCACATCAGCCTTTTCTTTTTTTTTTTTTTTTTTTTTTTTGTATTCAGAACTAGTTTCATTGGATGAATCTTTTCACAAATTAAAATCCTGACAGGTAAAAGCAGGTACTTTGTTAGATTACTTCTAGGTACAGGCAGATGCATCTACTCCCACAGTGGCTCAGCAGGTGCTTTTCAGCAGCTGGTGCCCTTTACTGGTTTGCCTTTGTAAGTGTTCCCATCAGATCTTCAACCATTTCAGAGGCAGCACTACACTATATACACACACTTGGCAGCTGTGTAGAAAATGAAACAAGCTTAACGTTTTATTCAAATCAGATGCAATTTTACCTCATGTTAATACTAAAAAGTGCATTTCCCTATTCATATTTGCAATGTATTTCCCTATTCATACTTGCATGAAAAGGAGCAACCAAACAATTGTAAGAATATATAACTCTCACATGGCAGTATCTACCAAATATTTCAAAGCAATTTTTGCTTAGGATATCATAGGCAGGCACACTGGTTTAAAGAACAGACTAAAAGAAATTAAGTCCTCTATACTTCCCAGTACAGACTTGGACCCATATTGTCAATTAATTGGTTTTTTAAAATTATACTGCCCATGAAAAGATAACTCAGATTTTACAGTGCTCTTTTCAATAAAAAGAAGGCTGTACATTACTAGTACTTAGAATAAACAGTCTCTCTAAATGAGATTTAAGTTTCAATAACAACCTCACTAATGAAAGGACATTTGAAAACATTATTTTACGTTCACATGGGTTTTTTTTCTTGGTTTATCAACATTTATCAGTATTTTTCACATGTAGTCATTAATAATGGCCCAGACTAACACAACAGAGAGCATATTTGCCAGTTTTTCATAGCATCCTTGCCACACTCAACATCTCCAGTGTCTTAAGTATGGCTTGTTCATGTAACACAGCCATCAGACTTCTAAGATGTTAAAAGGCTCTTACTAAGAGTATGTAAACAAACCGATCAAGAACAAAAATAGATAAAGCTATAATGAATTATATAATATACTATCCTAATAGCATTGAGAAACCGATTTTTAAAGAGAAAAAGCCTTGTTAATCTTAAAAATATTAAAAGCACAAGACTACAAAAGGTCTTGAACTAAACTGCACATAACACTGGGACAAAGGTAACTTAAAGAACAAATGATCAGATTGTATTCTAAGCATTCAATTTTAAGACATTACAAGATAGAGAAAGGCATTAGGTTACTGCTGAAAAGCAAGGAGAAGCCTACTGGTCAAAAAGAAAAAGATAATTTTTCACCTCTGTGAAAAGTCATCTGAAAAATTTATGTACATGAGCTAAGGCAGCACATACTGCAAAGGAAACCTTCATTCAGCCTGATTCTAAAAAGATCAAACTTGCCCATTGTCAAATCAAAGCAAATAAACCTGCTGTCAGCCTACCAAAAGACAAGTTTATGACAGAGGTAGAGAGATAACACTATTTTGGAATAAGAAAAAAGTTACATTGCAAATTGCTGTGTTGGTTGCTTTTTTAAGTCAGGGACACATTGTACAATCTGGAAATGTGGGTACAAGTGGTTATCTATGAACTTCTCCAATAATCCTGGTAACCCAAAACTTTAAGAAAGTATCTGCAATACTTCCCCACTCTTATGGGGCAATAATAAAAGCTCGCTTTCCCTGTACTTTTCTGGTGAATATTCTTCCAATTTGTATAAAAATAATTGGCTTTTAAATGGTCACGTTACAGTGCTTCGATCCACAACATCATACCAAAAATGAAAGCCACATCACATAAACAGGCCAAGGAGCATGTAGTTTGAGCAAATACAGGCTTACATCTGACCAATTATATAACGCCTAGATCCAAAACTCACGTGAGACACGATGTATTTGCTTCCTTTACCTTCATTTCTCCCCATTCCAAAAGAGATGAACTATGGCATTACTTTCACAGTGGTGGATTGACACATATTGTTTCAGTGCATACAACTGCTGCTCAGTAAAAGCTGTCTTTTGCTCTTCACAGAATCTGACATAAGACCATGCTTCAGTTCTCATCTCTCTCCAATTATTCATCATCATCCCCTCTTTTTTGCATACATACATCCATATAAAGGATACAGACTGGCTTGACTATCTTTTTTACATACATATCTTTTTTTTTTTTTTTTGGTTTAAAAATGAAATAGTAAATTCCTGGCAAGTTGAGAGACAAAGAGGAGGATATATAAAACAGTGGTCTGTTAAAACTGTTACTGTCTTTTTTTAAGTCTATGATAATCTTGAACTGAGAATAGACAAAGCAAAGATTCTGGAGAAGTCACACCTGCCTAACACAGAGATGCTTCAGAGAAAATAATTTCAAATTCTCATCCTGTGTTAAGAGACAGGTCCTCTCAAAGACTATAAAAGTATCAAACACATATTTTTGCTGAGTCAAAACTCACAGTTTTCAAATTCTAAGGGTACTTGTACACTGCATTTCAAAATACTATTTTTAAATAATTACACTAAGTAACAAAATAAAATGCTTTGGAAGAAATCCATGAAATGGCTAAAAGATGAACAAATCCAGTACTATGTTCAGCTCTTAAAAACTCGCACATACCTGGGATGCGTACCTCAGGAAAAGAAGTTGTCTTACGAGTTTTGTCAGAAAACAAAATGTCAATCCCTATTTCTTTCTTTCTTATGTTTAGAATAGCCTTGATGTCACCATCTCTAATGACACTTCCATTTATTTTTGGTTTTTACTATCACTACTTTAAAAAAGAAAATCATTATCCTCAGTATACCTGTTTTGATATATTCATTCTTTTCTCTCTCATTTCAGCACTAGCATAAACTCTTATTCTGATGTTTTAGGAAACCAACTTTATATATTTTGATACAAACTTCAGAGATGCAAAAATACTGTCGCATCAGGAGAAAGTAGATATAGGAACCATGTTTGAAACAATAATCTCAGATTATTGAAAAAATTATCTGTTTGTAAATTATTTCTTTATTCTTTTATATCTACCTACTCCATTACTAATCCTCTCTATTAATCTTAAATTTTCAACTTCTCAAACTCTTGATAATTGGAAGGTGGTCATAATTGCTGATCTTCCCAAGTTGTGCTGCTAAGAACTCTGCCTCACTGAAACTGGGACACTGATGTGCCATGTTAAATTAAGGAATTCAAATTTACACATTTCATTGTGGAATTAATTCAAAGTTGTACTATAACATTCATAAAGCCTTGCTAACACTGCAGTGTACCTGTATTTCAAATACCATATCAAATTAATTTGGCATTATCATTTTAAGTTTTTTTCTCTCTAGAAATTATTTACATATGTTTTTTTTGTTTTAAAGGTGTTCCCCAAAATAAGTCAGGTAAGTAATCTGGTATGCAATAAAATCAGTGATTCTATTGAACAAAGAAAAGCATCTTACTGGCAAGGAATTTTAGAACAATAGAAAGGTTTTATGAATCCAGAAAAATGTTTTGGTACCATTTGTAGTATTAAAGGCTATATCAATAAAGTAAGAGTATTTTTCAAAATACTTTGCAGAGATTTATCATCATGGGAAGATATTGTCCACTGCTGAAAGAAGAAAGAACTTCTTAGTTATTCAGGAAATCATATGGTGATATCTATCTGCAGTAAAAGCTGCACTCAAGTGATGCACATGTTTTAACAATATTACATTCAGTGAATTATATTCAAGTACAGCAAATATCTTCCAAAGACGAATTAGTAGTAAGACACAGAGCACATGTTTGCATTTCTACTGTATGAGATTACACGTAAATTTCAAAATCAGAATATCAGTTTACAGCTTGCACGTCATAGCAACAGATTTTTTTTTATTAAGTTAATAAGCTATTTCCACTAAAAAATAAATTTTCTTAATTGAAAAGATGACAATTTTATATAAGACAGACAATAAACTGCTTTGGTATGAACATGGTTCGGCATTTTACTTAGTTCTAGCCAAAGTTATAGTATTTATTCCTACAATTTAAATGAAACAATGCATAAAGCCTCAGCTAAGGGTTAGATAATCAAGCAATTTGATGCAGAAACTATAAATATTGCACCTGGGATTCCAAAATAATGACAGAATACTCATTAACTTGCATACTGAAGAAAATTAAACCAGAACTTGTAGGCTTTAAGAATAACAGAAATGTTAAATCTTAACTCCAATATTTTTGTTCATCTGTTATTGCACATATTCGACCTTCTTTGACTCCTGAAATATGAAGACAGACTACAATTCCTAATATCCATTACCAGCTATTAAAATGATTGCACCTTGATCTATGTAGTTTTCCTTGTCTTAAGTTGGGACTAATGATTACAGAACTTGTAAACTTTCCTTGGAGCAAATTTAGAGTACAATTTATTGTATAAATGTCAAGATTTCAATAAAATTAAACATATTTTTTAAATTATTCCTTTCAGTCCAACCACCAACTGCTGTTTGAAAAATATGCAACTGAAACACTAGGATCAAGTTTGGAATTAATGGTCCAATATTTTGGATTTGAAAAATGTAATTTATGCAAAAACATCCACACTTCTATTCAGTAGACTTACCTTGTACAATTCTAAAAACAAGAAAACATTACAGGAGGAGAGGGAATATTGATTTTGTAATATGTCCCTCACATAGCACAGAGAGAAAAAAATACACTTCTTATTTATTTGATTAAGCAGTGCTAGTAAAAGGAAACTGAAATGAAACAAAGAAATAAATCCTACCCTGAACACACACTTTAGGTAAAAAGCTGAAGTAATTTTTCAGCAACAGCAATTTGTTAGATAAAACATGTTTTCACAGTCTTGAAGAGGAACTTTCCCTGACCTGAGTTTATGACTTTAATGGCACATTTATTTGGCAAAAAGCCTGGCACAAAACCACCTTTATAGTAAGTGCAAAAAATATATTTCACTAACGGTCAAGCTGCTTGTCAAGCAAGCAGAGATAATAAATCTAAGCTTGTGCTTTCTCCATTTTTTAAATTCTCATTATTGAAACAACCTAACTGGCGTGTCACTTTTACAAGTAGTAGAATCAGAACACTTCAGATTAAATTGGTGTGACCAATCAGCTACTTATGAACCACCTGTGCTTGTATGCTTGTACTGTGGTGAAAACACGGCTCTCCAAAAAGGGATAAATGCCAAGAGAAATAGTTATCTGCAAAGGGAGCTGGGGGTGGGATTTGCTGCCTTGCAAATCCTTAGCCCCTCTGCAACTCCTTCCAAGGGACACAGTGCACCTTCTAACACCGAACACCAGAGACATTCCTGAGCAACAGCAAAGCACTCTCCATGCCACTAGCTCCTACTCCCAGCTCAGCAGAGGAAGGAAACAAAGAATATGTGTTGACACAGGTGGAGTGAGACTGTGGGAGGAGGTGAAGCAGCAGTTCAGATCATAATGTAGAAGGCATGAGTGACAAAGAAGAAAAAGGAACAATGCAGACAGCAGGGGAGCGCTAATGTCAGCAGTTTGACATGCTATTATGCTTTTATGGCTTCTAAATTGTGAAAGGTTGGCCTGTCCTGATCTCATATTTGCAGTGCATAATGGGATTACACAGGAATAGTAGCTAGAAAAATTTGGATCTTTGTCTATAGCATGAGTTTCATCTTAGCATCCGTATTCTTTCAGGCAGTGCTTTCATGGCTCCAGGAAAATCTGCATGTGAAATAATTTAACTAATCATGAAGTTAAACTCTTTAGGAAAGCTCCGACCCTTTGCAAGGAGGATCTAACTAAAGTGAATACTTAGTTTGAAAATACTGGCCATAAGATTTCAGATAATATAGTACCAAAATTGGCTTAAATGTGCTATTTCTTTATTCTGGAGTGCAGTGAAAGATGCATCATAACTACGTTGCCAATCCTATAAATAAGAACTTCATATTAATATCTGTACTAGTGCTCCCTTTGCTGTTGGTTCATAGAGGTTTTCTCATTTTGTCTTATATTTGTACATAAGAAAAAATAAAAAAATAAGCCAATACATGTTTAAAATATGGTTAAAATGCGGTTTGTTAAAATTAGTATCTAGAGGAATATATTTTTCTCATCTCTTCTCAAACTGTGTTTATATCAGGTCAAGGAAATGAGAAAATCTAAACCTTAACTAGTATTTCAGAATATTTAAAGTGCAAGACTACTTCAATTCACAGGATCCAGAGGTTTAACTTTTGGCTAACAGTTCAAAATCTAAATGAACTCCTTATGAACTCAGTTCTGACCCGAAGAGCTTTGAAGATTAAATTTAATAGTATATTCTACAATACACATTACACCCAAAATGCTGACAATGTGATCAAAATCTCGTGAGAAACAGATAGCGAGATTACTTTTCTGCAAATGAAAACGTACAGATTAAAAGGAAAATGAAGAAGAATATTTATAATTTTTAAAACCATCAGGATTTCTCCACAGACAGCAAGTGCTTCGAGAGCTCAACATATTATTATTATTATTGGCCAGACTTCGCGAACGAAGATCTGTGGAAGGTCTTTGTACGCCTTCCAGCCTGCGCATTGGATTTATTTTAGGTGGGACACAGTGCGCGCAGAACTGAGCCCACCCTTTAATCCTAAAGTTCATCTGCCGGGGCCAAGCGAGCTTGNATTAAAAGGAAAATGAAGAAGAATATTTATAATTTTTAAAACCATCAGGATTTCTCCACAGACAGTAAGTGCTTCGAGAGCTCAACATATAATACTCAAAAAACCAGCAACAATAGATGGCTTGGTTGTTCTGTGCCTTTTTTTTCCTGTGGATTATGGGTTTCATGTATATTGACTCATTAAACAGAATGAGTACCTTAATCTATATGTCTAGACTAACTCAACGTCGTACATCAAAACCCTACCACTAATGGCATCTCATAGTAGTTAATAGCAGCAAAATGCTCAACTTCCTCCTGCCTTTAGAAGCTCCTAGCTATGAACTATCTACAGCTACATTTACTGTCATCTCTACTCTTTGCCCACCTGTTTGTATTTTAGGTAATCCTACAAACATATCTATACAGAGATATCACAGAGCTCTTAATGAGCACCTATGCATTCTAGGGAGAGAGAGAAAAAATATTATTTTGTTGCTTTTGGTTAACACTAATAAACCTAAAATAAAATATATTGATGGAAAAATCTTCATGCTCTTTAACTGAGCCCCGTTAATTGGTAAAAATTTTAAGTATCGATCAAGATTTTTTCTGAGCTTAGAGATCTAAAACTGCCATACAGAGAAAAAAACAACAAAAAAATTGCTCCATTGGCAATTTCAGCCTCTTTTAACTCATTGATAAAACTGTGCTACTCAACAAGTTTTAAATTTATGAGCCTCACTAATGGAAGCAGGAAGCTGACAAGTCCTGCAGTTGGACAAACTTCATAAATTTGTCATCTATTGTTGCAAATTGATATTAAAGTTGAGGGCAGAAATTATATACATAGGTGTTCAAACATTCAAAATTGTATTTGTTATTGACACTTCTATTTGATCTCATGTAATAAGAATCACATCAAAGAGTAAAGTTCTAAAGAAAATTATTTCTATTTCAAAATTTCACTATAAAACTGAAAAGAATATCTCTTGATGATACACAATCTACAAAGGAGAGTTACTTATGAAATTTGTATAACTGATGCATTTTTTTACAATTATTTTAAACATTAGATGTGTAAAAATCTGCAAACTATTAATTTTAGATAGTTATTTTTCTGTCTGAACCATATTTTTTCTGAAAGCAGTTAATGCCTTTGAAATATTGATACTTTCAAAAAAGTTTACAGATTATTAGGTACTACTTAGCTCAAGAGAAAGACATTTCATGCAAAAAGCTGTCATGCTGAATATTGTCATATAAAATGTCACATTTTATAGCTGCAGTGGCTCCATTTTTCTATCCAGTTAACCTGTCATTCAATTCATGAACACAACATTAGGTACTGTCACCTAAGCAGAAAAGAATAGATGCAGATTTTAAAATTAAACTGTCTTCTGTTTCGAAAGAGTTAAATCTTTATGTAATACAATCTTTACTCAGAGTCCCAATAAAGTGCTCTGGTATATTCTCATTTCCTGTTTTCCCACAAAGTGAAAAAATTTTTTTTCATGTTATATGCTGAAGAACTAAGAAACATAAACCTTCTTCATATACAGCTTGGTCTTTATGTCTCTATTCAAATCAAATCTTCCATTTTTCAATAGACTTGACACATACAATGAGGAGTACAGAGGTACACATGGTGGACTACAGTAAGTTTTAGACTATAAATAACTAACAACAAATTTAGTTCTTTCACTTCAGCTTTTTCACCATTTTAAATCAGTAAAAGTTAAATTAATGCCTGTTTTACTTGCATTTTTCCTCTCTGCCTTTACTTTCTATCATCGACGTTTTGCTAATGATGATTTGTCCTCTTCTGTTTAAAGAAGAACCATTTGAGAAGACTTTGCACCCCATACAATCTATAACACCACACTCAACACCCTGAACTGCACTGGACTGCAGGACTAGTGCAAAATAGTGATGTGCAGTCACAAGCCAACCTGTACAAGTCCAGATAATAGAAGCTCAGGTTCACTTCACCAGAGAACAGAATTGCTGTAATACTTCCATTTCATTGTCATGATTCAGATCACAGCTCAAAACCATAAATAACTGAACAGGTAACGCCAAAGGAATTGAGAAGTGCAACTCATGAACACGTAGTTCAGATCAGGAATTCCTTGAATTTGAGGCAACGTGAAAGGGATGATTTCACTGAACTACATTTCCCAATAAATATTCTCCAAATTAGTAGTGAAGAAATTAACTGGCATTTGCATATCACATATCACTGAAAAAAAATGGTAATTTTTCAAGTAATTTTTTGGTAATACAAAGTAAAAACTAACTTAATATCTTTGAAATGGTATACTCACCTCATCTAAGTCTTTAATATAAACAATTTTCTCTTCAATGCCAATAGGCATTGGTTCACTATGAGGGATCTTCACCTCTTCATACATTTTATTGTTTTCTCTCTGAACTGATTCTGGTAAGAACACCTAAAACAGTATTACAGGAAAACTAATTGAAAGTATGAAAACACAAAGTGTCATTATCTATAACTTACTTAGAACATAGAACTTAGAACTTTATCACTTTCCTTCAAAAAATTAATCCAAGACAAAAGCAAATCTCAGTGATTCATATTATAGATAGTACTGAACCCCCCCAAATGGAAAATAATCAGTTCTACTACTGAGATGTCCCAACATCCCCCCCCAAAAAATAACTCTGCCTTATTACATGTCAGAATCCATTAAGTGTAGAATTTCATAAAGCATTCATTTTGTTAAAGTCAGTTCAAAGGTATCCAAAAGATAGAAAAACAGTCTTTTAAATATATGTGACCCTAGAAATAAAAGCAAATACATTAGTTGAGAGCAAGATTATTTCTTTGAGAGGTAAAATAAAAACAGAATATATGGAAGTGTTTAAAACCGTCTGAAAAGAAGCACTGCTTCATACGTCGGACTCTGATAAGTAGGAGACTAAGGAAACAAAGGGAACTCTGCTAAGCATTATTCATTGGGAAAGATGTACCATTCAAATGTACCAAACACATACCTTTGCACCCCCAATGAATGCTGATGTCTTCATAGCTTCAGCTCGGGAATCATAAACATGAGGATAATGAATTTTTTCAAAGCTCATCTCTCTCTGTCTACCTAAGACTGGCATACTTCGAGCATTCAGAAGTGCTAGTTCCCTGCAAGCAGAAAAATAACTGCAATAATTCTGCCCATTTTAGGCTGCCATCACAAAAACGGCATACATACTGTACAGAGTATATTAAAGTCAGAGCAAGAATTGCGGAAATTTAAGGAAAAATAGTTGCCTAAAATAATCAACGAAAAATTTTACAGTGTTATTCTCTGGCATCAGTTAAACCAAATCCTCATAACACACTGTTTACATAAAATTCAAAAGTGCAATCCAATAAGTGTAAGGTTTTCCTAAATGCAGTTTTGCCTCTTTTTAAGCAATTAAAAAAACCATGATTTCACAGTTTAGATACCAGTCCCACTGTATTTTTCTCAATACAAAATACAACAGCTTATTTGTTCCTTATCCTTTCCCTCCTCTACTCCTCCCGCTACCTTCTAGCCGACAACACGGAAAATAGTACCCATTAATCTTGAGAGAAAAAAAGAAAGATAGTTCTGATAGATTTAGTATAGACTTCATAAATCTTAAGCAAGTAGTGTGCGTACAGGAACTAAGAAAGATAGCCTACCCCTCTAATCTGCATCTCCAGCCCACATAGATGAGATCAAGAAGATTCTTATTAAGCAGATCACTGCTTTCTTTCCTGAAAATTAGGTTTTCTTATTAAAAAAAATTCTACGCTTGCAATAAAATTTGACTTGAAGTCAGAATCATCTAATCACCAAAGTAAACTAAACAAAAATAAACTATTATGAAAAGTTGAAGTAGCAATTACAACAGAAGCATTTCTGAACTTTCAGGATTTATTACCTTTGCATCCGCAGCTCTTTGGGATCAAAGCACATTTGTCCTTCTCCAGAAACTTCTCCATCTTCCACAGCTTGTTTTTCTTTTCTGGCATTTCGTTTTTCTTCCCGACGATATTGTTTCATTAACAATTTTTCTTGTTCAGACTGAATTGTAACTTGACAACCATAATTGGGCTTTGCATTTTCTCCTATAAACTTCTTGCACTGTTCTGCAATATGAATACAGCCATGCATCCCAGTTAGTACTGGATTCCATCTTTTTTCCCCAGTTTTATTCTAAAGGTTTGCTTTTTGATGCTTGCTTGGGGTTTCCTGCCTGTTTTGGGGTTTTGTGCTTGTGTGTGTTTAAAAATAGTTGAGTTTTATGTAGATTGCGCAGTAGTTGGCCTTTTTGACTTACATCTAGGTATGTTTGCTCTCTTTCTCTCTCTGTAATGGAGAGAGCCAGGGCTATTGATTCAGAGGAAGGAAACTTCCATCCGAGGTCTCTGCCCCCTCCAAATTGTCTCAACCCAAGACAAGATTAAACAGAGTGATTTTCTTTTTAAACAGCTTTTTCACATAACAATTATTGTATATATAATAGATAACATGATTCTAATGAAAGCATACTCACAATGTAATTTCCCTAAACAAGTGAGAACATCTATCCTATTCTATACAACTGCAAGGACTCCTTCCCTATACGTGGAGAAGCAGCAGGATTGAATCAAGAAGAATCAGAACCACAGAACAATTACAGTAAACAATAAACCTAGGGGAGCAGGAAGCCTGAAACAGCACAGTCACATTCACCCTTCTGAGACCTACTGGTCAAAACCAAAGACAAGACCACATCTTTTATATACAACAGGCTGGAGAGATTTGTTTTGTTTTCTTTTTAACTGTATCAGCGGTTTTAAACTTCTGTTTTCAAAATTCTGCAAAGATTATCAGCTTATGTAGGTTTGACTGAATATTATATACTTAACTCAGTTATGTTTCATATGTACTTCTGCAGCCAAGATCTGAAGCCAAAAACTTGAAAACTCTTTTTTCATCAAATAAATCCAGTTGACCACCAACATTTTGAACAATTTGTTCTGCTTAGTTTTCAACCACAACAAAACTGATACTCCCACACCTCACAGCATGCATAATGGCTAAAGTGACAAGAACTTGTTAAATAGCACTGAAAAAAATCTAATAAACTGTCAAAATGTCCACATTAATATCATCACGTCTGTAGCTTTAACTCTTTCTCTTGTATTAAAAGGGGACAACAATGGATGCAATTTCCTGACTAAATTTAATTCAGACTGAACACAGTAGGGCAAAGAAATGTTACTTGATTTGTCTGATAAGCACAACAATCACCTTTACTGCCATGGAAGTAAATTACACAAGAAATAGTCAAATAATACAGCACGGTACAAAAATGCAGTATACATACAGTTCCTTGACTTGTGCTTATTTTCTCAAGGCACAAATTACTCAAAGTTGACTAAATTTCTGCAGACAGAAACGATTCCCTTCCCCACATGCAATTTTGGAAAGATGAGACTTCAATCCCCATTAGAAATACCATTTTGATCAACTTAAAAAGAAGAAAGACTTATTAAAATTAATAGACTGAATTCAGGGCAGAGCATCTTCAATCTCAGAGAAGATACCCAAATATCATTGACTTCTTTACCACAGTGAAACAAGGGTTCTCCCATCAGTAAAAAATACATACAATCAGTTATGCTTTTCTGTTGTCTCAAAAGCATAACATTGAAAATATTCTTCCTTCACATTCTAGCAGAAATTACCGTGATAGATTTTACTGATGGCATAATGAAGAATAATTTCATAAAAGCTTCCAAAATACTACTTCTGCTAAGTGAGAAGAAAATATTCATGTAACTAAAATCTGTACATACGAGAAAAATACAGTAATTCCATTTCTACTGAATGAATTTTTAATTTTTTATTACATGATTACTTGAGAAGGGAAAAATACCAGGACACAAAACCTTGTTATACAGCAAGACATTCCCTTCAGAAATCACAAACAGGTAAAAATAATGGTTGTTCTGATGAATTTAGACTAACCATCAGCATAGTAAGAGGTGAATTTTTAAGCACTTGCTCATATAACATTTCATTGAAGACAACCATATTAAAAAGGGGTCATTTGCATTTTAAAATTATTGTGAGGATACATAAATCCCCCTTTATTAGTTCTATTTACATTTTTCTAACTCCATATACTGTGAACATGCAACGCGATGCATGGTGCTATGTCCATGTAAGATTTATCCCAAGTCACAACCTATATGCAATCAGATTTATTTTTGTCAGAAAAGAAAGTAATGACTTATTTTAAAACAGCAATTTGTAAAACATATAAAAAAGCAAAAATCACAGTATAAAATCTGAATTCTTTTTTTTTTTCCCCCACTCACTTATTCATCCTTAACTTTAATTTTTAACATCTTTGACTTCATTTTTTTCAGAAGTGGTTGTTACTGTGTTTTTTGTCCCCAAGGCCTATATTAGTTGATAGTACAAGGTAGAGTGGAACTAGGAAAGCAGATGAGGAATAATGGAAAATCAGGTTATTTCCACAGTAATCCATTAAAAACAGAAAAAGTGCAACTCTTAATACATGCTAAATTTGCACATGCCCATAGGCAGCTGAAAAGTAAATAAATATATGCAATCTGTATTTGTTTCTCCTGTACAATCAGACCGCAATTTCTTTGTTTAAGTCCATAAATAAATTTCCCCCTTGGCCCCCCCTTATTTTTTTTTTGCTTGCTTTTTAAATACACGTTGAAATACAGGTGAACAGCTGGAAAAGTACTTTTTTTCTGGTTTGGAATAAAAATTTTGTAGTCATTTACCTTGCAGAGCCTGGAACCTGTTATCATTTGGACAAGTCAAAGATCTTTCCAGAATCAGAGATCTGTTCTGTAGGAGTTTCTCTATGAGTTCAAAACCTTCAGGGCCTAGCAGTTCAAATAACTACAAAAAAACCAAAGTCATAAGTCATTATACAAATTAAAGTAAATTTATAAATAGGACTACAATATTTCCATCCCTGGCAACATCATATCTGTTGACAATGACAAATATATAACAAATGAAAGAATTTCAACTCCTAGTAATTCAAACCAAAGGGTATAATTTCTAATATTCATCCAGGTTCTCCATTACAAAAAGGGGAAATTATGGAAAGCTTTCAGATGGAAATATTTAAAAATCTGAGAATTTTGTCTATTAAGCAAAACTCGATTTCCCTTCAAGATTCTTGCATAAAATTCAACTCTTCTCAAGACTCAACTTTGTATGTCTTTCTTTATGGTTAGTTATGTATGCTACAAATTTATTCCTCCCCAATCTATGCAGATAAATCAAGAGAAACAATGCTTCCTCATAAAAGTCAGATAACTAGGAAGTTATTCCCTTCCAGTGAACAAGAGATACAGCCTCCTGCATTTTCACAGTCACATCCTAGAAAAAAAAACAAAAATTAAAAATCACAGACAAGGGGTACAGCAGGAATATGAAGCAACAGTTAAGATGACACTAGTATTGACCTCAGTCTATAATACTTGCACATATAATCCTGTGTGCCAGAGTGTGCAATTCAAACACATAATGGAGCTGATCTAAACCAGAACTCTGTGTCTGTAAGAGCTATTTTGGCTCAATGGTTTATTTACTCGAATCTCTTGTAGCAAGTCAGATAAACACAGTTCGCTATTTAAAGTTCTGGTTTCCACACAATACTTTTTAATGGAAAAAACTCACCCAAAACATTAAAAGCCCTTCCATCTCCATCTTATCCATAATTATTTTGTCAAAAATCAAAACATTACAGTAGAGCAGTAAGTTATTGAAACCCATTCTTGATTTCTAATACTGCTGAAAACAAATTTTCTGCATGTTTTTCAATTTCCAAAAATGAAAACAGGGCAGATTCTCCTTAGTGCTCTTTGAGTTTGCTGTTAATATTATTCATATAACTTCAGGAATCAGGTAAGAACACAAGTTATGATACACTTTGATGTGATGTTCTATAAAAGAGTAAGACTTTGGGACTGTAGGATACAAGTATTTCTGTTCTAACTATAAAAAGGAGAGAGCAGTCTCTTACTGTCCTGTATTTAATTTTCCAACTCCTTAACAAAGGAATTTTCTGTGGTTCTCTGTAACTACTGCCCTCTGGGAACACCTTGAAATAACTTTATTTTGCCTCTTCATATATTTGCAAAATTCTGAACAGTGCCAACAGCATCAGATCAATGATCCTTTTCTGCAGGTCAATCTGTACTTCATAACATAAGCTGTCATTCAAAAATAAGGGGGAAGAAAAAAAGGTGTCACTCCTGGCCCTCAGGGGTTTCTATGAAAAACATAAGGTTTGTGCAAATTAGTACAGTGACGGCAG
The DNA here is from genome assembly GCA_013397135.1 of Pachyramphus minor. Lineage (NCBI taxonomy): Eukaryota > Metazoa > Chordata > Aves > Passeriformes > Tyrannidae > Pachyramphus > Pachyramphus minor. The sequence goes on from VYXB01000625.1 coordinate 220,524, forward strand.
AGTTTGCAGAGACTATGAAATAACAGCTCTGAAATGTATAAAGTCTTGTACTTCTTTCATTAGAGTAACCAATGATGGCAAATTGGAGAAGCCGTCTGCAAAAAAAGTGAAATAAAAGAACTCAATAAATGTGGACAAATAGAAAATTCTCAGATAGAACTAACAAACTACAAAAATATAGAACAGGGAACTGCCTGTTAGATATCAATTTTGTTGATAGGGATCTCGAGCTATAACGGATTTCTTTTTTATCCAGCCTTCACTAGCACCGATCATTTTGCATAGCTTCTATTTTGCATAGCTATTCACTGTCACTTCACAGCCACATGCTTTGCTAATATTATCTAAAGACATAAGACAATTTTGTTTTTATATTTCAAAAGAAAGGGGCAAATTAGTACTAGTAAATTGGAGTAGGTATTTTCCAAGGGTAAATGCTTAGGGCAGGAAAGGAAAAATACTTACAAAAGCAACAAGAAAAAAAGTATATTTGAAATTGCTTAATTGTATAAAGAACTGAATACAAACTTGTCTTAACTTTGCTAATGATTTGTTGACTGTGAAATACCAGCAACACAAGGAAATTAAATGCTTTCAAATTAACCAGATCCGGGGTCAAACACTAATTTCTCATCAAGGCAGAAGACACAGTGTAAGCACATTCAGGCTTACCATGCTGCTCCCGAAGAATCCCTAAACCCAAAACAAACACACACCATCATCCCATCACCGCCAGAAGGCAAATAACACATTAGCCTAAAAGGTCCAATGTAGGCCTTCAGCTCTGCACAAGACTCCAAAGCATCTTTCTCACTGGAAGTTGTTAAGAACAAGTAGAAAAGCGTCAGTCAGAAAATATTGTGTTTGCTAGGGACATAGATAACACCTTTATTTGGAACAGGAAGCTATTTTTCCCCTTCTGTTTTCGCAATATATTCTGAAACAAAAACATCTCTGTCAAAAATATGTCGACCATTATTTAGAACAGCAGAACCTTTAAAAGAAGCAGTAATGTATTACACAATGCATTCTAGTTCATGGTCAGAGCTGATGAAGCAAAAACACTACCATTCCATCCCCAGTCACCAGAACTGTATCAAGGTGAAACTGCATATCCTACTCTCCAGATATCCTACCAGTCAGGGAGAACCAAACCCACACAATATTACACATGACCGACTCTACAACACTCATGTGGTAAAAGTCACTCCATTTTGCCCTCTTGATGGGTGAAGAGATATTCATTTGCTACCAGCAGTTTGAGAACTATCTAGATCACCTAAACAGTTTTGCTGCTGTCTGAAAAGGAAGAAGGCTTTAAGAACATTTTAAACAGCTAAGACAGAGTGAGCTCATTGCTCAAGAATGAGGGAAAAAAGCAAAAGAATATAGACCACACACAATAACCAGTTCTTACTGACAAGATGTCTCCCACGCTCACCAGAAGCCAACCAGAATTCATGTGGGCAAAACAACCACTGAGAGCTAAACCAAGCAGAAGTACTGAGAGATGGAGAGTAAGTTAAAGAGCAAGATCTTTCACCACCTACCACTGATGGTAAAAATAGTCGCAATGCTAGAAAAAGTTTGCAAAGGGTAGAAATAACTAAACTTGAGGACTTACAAGATCAAAATAGTATTTATAATCACATTTTTTCATACTATAGGAGTAATCCATTGCTTCCTAATTTAGGTATTAATAACTACCACAGAATACTACTGTTTCAAAGAACAATTCTTTACCTTCTCATTTTTTGAGACTTACGAAAACACATCAGGGTCCACACAGAAGGCTTTCCTACCATTTCAAAGGAACTATGACTTTCACTGAAGTTTTTAAGCCTTATTTTCAAAGTAATCAACAAATGAAATGACCACCTGAATTTCTGTAATAATAGACAACATTAAAGATCTAAGCAGCAACTGCACACTATTGTAACTAATGAAAACAAGTGTAAGTTGGAGAGAAAGCACAATTTGTTGGCATCCAACTCCAGTAAAGTGAATACTGTCTGACCACTTCAAAAATAGCACAAAATAAAAAAAAAATCCCCTTTCCATTTTAAGAATTACATCTTTAATATTCATGATCACAGTACTCAACTAATCCTAATCCATAGGGAGTATACATGACTTAAAACCAACCCCCACAGTTTTATCTTATTCAAAAGAGAAAAAGATGCCTAAGTGTGCACAAAGTAGCCATCTCACTATTGCTATCAATCTTACACTGGAAAGCACTTACACTTTATAGTGACAGTTTGACTGTATAAATCAAAGAGCAGGAAAGAGAAAATTAGGAGCTGTGTTGAACTGTCTTATGCCTAGCAAAAGAAATTAAGCCCCAAGGCACAGGAAATAAATGACTGAGAAATAAAGTAGCCTTCTGTTGTCAGGACATATATTTTCCATAGCAGTTTTACTTTTTGATTATATAAATTTAAGTTATCAACATAGACTGGAGTGGCTGAACCAGTTGTAAAAGAGCAAAATCCACAACACACTCCAGTACCTACTAAATGCTGATGCTGTCCTGACTACCACAATTCAGCCTCATGCCAGGATGTTCAGCCGGAGGCACAATGTTCAAATGACTATTTACTTGAGTTGCTTTGCATGTTGATTTACAAAACACAAATGTATTATTTGTCACAGAAGGCTGTGTCATTTTTTAATGCACATAATAGGGTTCATGATGTTTAAGGTGACTACCCTACTACACCACAGAATACACCTATAAAGAATCAAACACCACAAAGAGCTGTGAAAGAAAAACAAAATAAGAATTTACAGAGAATGTAAAGCTTAAGAAAGTTATGAGGCAAGCTGTCAGTACTATGTACTCTTCAGCATCTCCAAGTGATGAAGCACTAACCCTCAATGAGCAGCAATGCTCCTTTGGACAAGTATCTAGTGCACAGAAGTTCCTAATATTCACTACAGAAAAGGAAAACTTATGAAGGGGTTTTACTCTGTTGAATCCAACAAAAATGATACAACATTTTGCCTTGAAACATTCTTCTTCCTCTTCTAGAGAAGAAAAGGCAAACTGAAAAACTGGGATGCTCACCTAGCAATTTATGTATCTGAAGAGACAAATTATTATGTTTCATTCCAAATGCAATGTTTTCCATTAGTCAAAACCAGGAGTTAGCAGGGTCATAGCCAATTCAACAGGTTGTAGGATGAAATTCAAGCCTTCAAATGCCAACAAGAAGCAACAAATCTTAGAAGCACAGTAAGGCTGAGGACCATATTGATGACAGCCTAATGGTAGCTTCTAATGCAGAAACTTCCAGAGCAGCATAAGTTCATGGAAATATTTTCAACAGTTTTGTAGCATTATACTTATTTCTCACATATTGAGCTTCTGCCTCTCATCTCAAGTGCTCATTCTAACAGGGGGGCAACAGGGAAATTTATGCTTGAAATAAAGATAGTTAGGTCTGAATGGCAGACATGTTCCTGGCACTTGAGCTTGTAACTTGAATGCTGTTAATGACTTCACATGATTGACAGAAAAACATTAAACAATGTGTAACACTGCCCATAAAAAAAAAATCCAACAAAAATAACCTCAGACAAATTCTCAGATCAATATATACCCAGATCATGACCTTGTCAGGACAACCTAGTAGGAAAAAACACCTTGTTTACAAAATCTGTGAGAGTTCTGACACAGAGAGTGGAAGAGGGGCATAATTCTGTGTTCAGGGTAGGTGCTGGCATTTCAGACTTGATGTGTTATTATATATTCTGGCCTGAAAAGTCAACACCCAAGACCCTGAGAGCAGGCAAAGGAAACTGGTGAATGTTCATAGCTGACTTTCTATTAAGTTATAATGAGATAAACTAGACAGCAGGCAACAGTTGGAGAGGCTGTGTGCCAATCACTAGTTTCTTGAATCCCAGCCAAATTATTACATTCCTTGAAGTCAGTAACAAATTGTGCCCAAAAGGCAACCCTGACTGCCTTCACTAACAAAGGTCCCAGGTGACTTCAGCAACTACTCCATAACCATAAAGACATAGCTGAGTGAGATATATGATTACTCATATTTGTTGGAGTGATTTTGCATTTCATTTTTACGTGCATAGCCTTAACATCTGGAAGAAAGCATATTGAGTAATCAATCTAGGAACAAAAGGACAAGATGTCTCATATTGCATTAGAAAGGTGAGACAGGGTCCCCATGCTAATGATTTCTACTGAATATATGCTAGTTTATATAGAAAAGGCAAGGAGGCACAGACAACAGTCTTGCACGTAGACAGCAGTCTATCTGCCAGAGCAGCTACAAGAAGGAAATTGAACCCCAATCAGACACATGACAGAGGAAATTTTTTCAAGTAAGGCTCAGCCATAAAAAAGTACATCATTTTGCTGAACTCACAGTTCAAAATTGAAACACAATTTTACTTTGAATGTTAAATAGCTAATATTCACTTTCAATTCCATAAAGCACAATTTACAAGGAGCTTTGGAGGCACTTAGCGTGACCTCAAACATGAGGCACAGAACTGTGCACGTTACTTTGACATCACAAATTATCTGCCATCACAAGGGCATTTTCTTTATTTCTATGTCTTCCTTGAGGTGGGAAAGCAACCTGTAAATCTCATAAAATATTTTGTTTTCCAAATGCACACAAAAATAGACCAGGAACAGTCTTTGTACCTTGCTTGAGCCTCAGCACTAAGGAATGCTCTACAGCAATACATGAAACAGAAAACCAAATTCAGCCAACCAGTGGCTGTCCTCTGTATCTTACTTTTATAGCCTAAAAGCTGGTCTGGGTTACAGAGTACCACCTACACATTTAATGGCTTTCCCTGCACTTTGTGGCTTGTTTGCAGATGATGTGGCTTTACAAGGCATAGTTTTCAAACAGCTGTGGAAGAATCATCTCCATAGCGTGACCGGAAGTTTCTTCTGTCCTAGTAGCTCTTAAGCAACTGAAACAATACCTTGATTTAAAAAATTGTAGGGAAAATAGGACATTTTTCTTGGGCTACAGGCTTACTGCAAAAGTTGTCTGGATATAGCACCTAGAATACTGATTGAAAAGATTCAGTAGCAAAAACAAGGATACTGAAGACGGGGTGGGGGGGTTGTATGAAAAATTCAACAGAAACTTCATGGATATAATACATACTCTGATCGCTCATTACTACTGTGCTGAAAAGTAAGAGACTATCACCACCTGTAACAACTTCAGATTATAGAACACTTGGTTCAAAAAGAAATCTCAGACATTTTGTCTTTTCATATTTTTACAGGTTGATTAAAATGAGATAAGGCAGACAAGACATAATTTCTTACCATTTTTATTAATAACAAATACTAGGTGTGTGAGAAAGACATTCTGCTCTCAGATCTGCTGTTCTTTTTTTCAAGCTGGCTTCTTTGAATAAAAAGCCCATCACATTAAGTCCACCAGAAATTATCTTCCAACCCTAGAAATCAATTCCACCCTGGAGACACAGCACAGTCCTAGCAACCTGAGGTTAATGGCACCTATCTCACAACAGAACATTAGCCAGGCACTTCATGCCCTTTTAAGACAAGCTGCTGATAAAACAGGTGTACTCATAATGCTTTTCCGATGGTTATTCCTATACAGGGACTGGAGGACTCTCATATTGTAATCTCACTAATCACATGGATCAGATAGGACAGAATGACGCACCCCACAGCAAGCATTTTAACAGGACAAGGAGCACCTGGCTCAGGCAGCCTCCAGTGGAATCAAGTTCCAGCTTCATGAGGGAGAATGAGGAGTTACAACTTTTCATCAAAGAGGTCTTAAAGGTCTGACTGTGAAATTAGTTAGGTTAGACTTTTTGGATTTTACTATCAGTTGGCAATTAGAAGAACATTATTAATTACTAAAAATTTAGAAATAGGCAAGTTGAAGAAAAGCAGCAAAATTCAAGGAATTCCCCCAATAAAAACTTTGAATTTCACTCACATGATAGAAAAAGGCTGAGTAAGGAAGCTTAAATCGAAAAATTTTCACATAACATTGTCTATAGGAAAGATATTTGCATAAAGATAATGAACACACAGCAAATTCTTACTCAATATTCAACTTTGGTTTCCTTTTCTCATCACTGCATTCACAGTACAATAAGAAATCCTGGAAATCTGGTCTTCAGTATGGGGCACAATCTTAGTCCAGGAGTAGTAATAAAAGTACAATAAAGACATGGTCAATTATTCTTTTTAATACCATCTCTCCTCAGCACATTAGGATTATGCTCTATTTTTATGTATTTCTATATCCATAGATGACTATACAATTTTACTTCAACCACACACTAGTAAAAATATATGAATTAGAACAACATAGTATTAAAACATGAAAACAAGTTTTTCAGATGACTCATCCTACAGATACCAGGCAAGACTTCTTTTAAATCAAACTATTAGTTTACTATTAGTTTTGAGTACAGGTATCTCTTAGTATTTGTCTCATATTAAAAAAAAATTGCATAATCTGTCACAGCATAATTCCAAAATATTTGCTGAAAATCTTCCTCCAGGTCCTTGTGCAAAGCCATACTAAAACTGCCTACCTTATCTGAAAAAGACACAAGCACAAGATCACAAACCTTAGCAAATTTTTGTAATATTTTTACATGAAAATAAGTAGACTGGAGAGATCACCACCATCATCAATGTTTTAAAAGTCATTAATTAGAAACTTATATGTACTAATTTTGAAAACTTCAAATACATAGCTACACAGCAACTTTCACCAGCTAATTTAGCCTCAAGGCTTCAGCAATTAGAAATAATGTCAAACAGCAGCTACAAGCATCAGACAACTGATTTGCCTTATGACAAGGAAGCCCTGAAGACAAATTTAAATGTAGAAAAACTCACTGTTATATGATTCCTTAAACTAGTATTTATCTTCAGAAGTATTCTGGGATCGATTTTTGAAGAAAAAAAAATCCTGATGTCAGCTAATTGCTGCACTTGCAACTTTTCTTACCTGTAGATACAAGGGTAAGAAATTCTGTCTTCACCCAGCAGAAAACATGCATTTATAGAATTGGTTTCTGTATAAAAATCAAACATTTTTTTTTTAAATGAGGATTTAAGAAACTTCTAAAATGGCAATGTTTGGCACAGAATTCTTTCCTGTAAAAGATAAAACCTACAGGTTTTCTCAAAGGACAGCAATTCCCAAACCTGCCCATTTCAGGAGGAGAACTTGGCTGAGTGTGGATCCACCATTCCAATATGTACTAACAGAATAAAACAAAATACCAGCAAACTAAGGAGTTAGTTCACATTGTTTAACATGAGGTGGACGAGGAAGAGTAGCAAGGGACTCTAACACTGGAAGCTAGTTTTATTAGGATAGTCCAGTCAGAATTTTAATGCCCTCTGCCAGACGGAGAAAGAGCCAAAAAGCCTCACACCTTTACTAAGACAACCAGCCCCAGGCTGCAAACTTCAGCACCCTGGGCAGACATATGTACAAGAGGCTGAGAAGGAAACAAGGCAAGTATTCATGAAATATTTTTGTATTATTTTAGGGGTTTGTAGGAATAAAAAGCTTCAGCAGGGGGAAGATTTTTAGCCTAGCTTTCCAAGGAAACCAGGCCTACCACCACAGCATTGTGTACTTAGCAGTGTGTGAACTAAGAAGTAAGCGTTAGGCCTCTTAAATAGCTTCCAGATTTAACAGAGAGACAGAAGTTTTCAGGGTCAGTAGCAGAGATGGATTTGAATGACTGCTCTTTGAGCCTCCTGTTCTTATCTTCTGGGAGGCTGCAGCATGACCCCAGCGGCATTAGCACACATCAGTGAGCCCACCAGCACAGAACCAGCACAAACTCTTCATCAGCCACCAAAGCTGCAGCCCTTGCGGTGCCGCAGACACCAGGCAACACTGAGCAGGAAACCCAGCTCTGTCACTTCTGCAGCACAAACAGCTGTGGGTTTGGGATTTCTCTGGGGGGTTTCCCCCTTTCCTGCCTTCCACGCTTTGGAAGAAAGTGATTTTGTGCCTAATTAATGAGAGCCTTAATGTTTCAGCTGCCATCTGACTGCATTTCTTGCAGAACTTACAGTTCTTATGTCTCCACGTGGAAGTGAAAAGAACTCAGCATCAAAGAAATTAAAATGGGAAAAGTTCCACCAGCTACAGATTGCCTTGCTCCAAAAAAAAGATCTTATCAAGTTTAATGATATATTGAAACTGATTCAAAAGTTATCATTAATAGATCAAGCCTCACACAACTCAAAGATGCAACAAGCTTTCTCTCAGTACAAAACTGAAGTAAAGAAGTTGACAGGAAAGAGGAAAAGTCACTGACAGGATGGACAACGACCAGCTCTCAGCACCAGGATAAAGCCTAACATCTCATGGCTTTCCCTGTGGCTCTTTCATAATTTTTAAAGTTTTGTCGCCAAAAACCAGGAGTCAAATGTCATTCAATTTGGTTTCTTATGACGAGAGACAGCATTGTTCTTTTTTCACAAAAAAGACAAAGTTTCCTGTCATCTGTGGGGTTTCAACAGTCCGTGGACAACAACAAAGCAGTATACTTCCAATTAAGGCCACAACCAAAAAAGGAGAAAAATGTATCAAAAATACAGGATTATTTTCTCTACATGAAAGAGGAGCAGATAAACTCCATGGTCAAGAATAATGAGACCCAAGCTTTGTATTGTCTGTATATAAAACTCTTGGTAACTGTAATAAAATTACAAAGAAAATACAAGCTTGAAAAGCCAGTCTTATGTCAAGTTAGAGGCTTTGATGATAAGATAAAACACCACAGGGATGATCCACATATGCCTGTACTTTCCCAAAATGGATACTGCTTTTATGAACTAGGTAATGGGGAATAAGCTTTGTGATATGTTAATTTGTTAGGGCTAGAAAGTCATTTTACTGAACAAAAGGAAGTGCCACTTTCACATGTTTTACAAGACAAGTTGCTTTGACATGAAAATATGTGTCATGCAAGGGTACACACACAGAGAACTAAAATATGTTATAAAGTTGAAATTTCATGGCACATTAGGAAAAATGAAGATTAAGTTACATCAACATAGTATCACATGCAAAGTTTTCACATGTACATAGCAATGAACATTTAAATTAGCTGGGTTTAAGTCAAAATGAATGTTAAACTGTAGGGGTTTTTTAGCTGTTCTCTCAAAGGAGCTTCACAGCAAGAGCTACACCACTTCCTTATTGATTAGCAAGAAATAATTACTAAGGACAAATTGAATTTTCTACTGTGCAAACAACTTCCTATAGTAAACTTGTTATTAAGAGACAAACCTAAAAAATTAAATTTTTAATGAATGGTTACATTAAAGTAATACAATTGCAACAGAAATTCAGTCTTGATTTTCCTTGGCAAAAGTCTTCTAGATTGTCCAAAGACTAAAGAGAAGCCACACTGCTTTCAGAGAAGTTTGGAGATGAAATTTTGGGTGACTCCAGGAAGAACATAAGCAAATAATGGCAGAATAGCAAGTATTAAAAACTACTATTTAAAAAAAAAATTATCCTGGCTACGAGCATTTCCTCTTCTTCATTATGTTCCAGATACTTGGAAAAACTACTACATATTGTTCTTCCATATTTTCTAGCAAGTCTCTTAACTCTGATACCAAAGCTTGGGATTCATAGCCATATGTTTCCTAAATTTACAGCTAACTTTACGATCACTGGTAGATTAATAACAACTACTATTAGGGCTGGCTGAAGAGTTCTCCAAGAGCAAATGATGAACATTTCTGGAAGTCAGATAAGTACTTTTATTTCTTTCCAAAAATAAGCCATTTATAACTTTTCAAGTGCCCTGTATTGTTTTCAGATAACATTTTAACTATTACTTCAAACTTCATTCAATATTGCAAAAAGAAGACACCAAGTGAACAGTGCAGGGGTGGGTGGCAGTTCAATAACAATGAAAAACTACTACCAGTAGTAGAAAATATGTAACAGGTACAGGGACATACAAATACCACCCGCAACAATTTCCATTACTGAAGAGCACTGGTAGTCTAGCTATGGCCTACATAAAATTGGACATTGAATAATACTGAAATAATAGTAATCTGCTTCTGATTCTTTGTGGCTGCTTAAAGCCCTTGAAGGCAACCAAATATCCATGTCCAAATGGAGCAATTCAATAACATAAAATGTCTTGAAGAATGTCTCACAAGGAGTAGACAATTTCTCTGTGTGGTACAGTTCTAAGAGCTGATGCTCATACACATCTCTTTGATGATTGCAAAAGCAATGATGGAACTGCAAATTGACTTGCCTAAAATCTGAAAGTTAACTGAAACAATTGGTGAGATTGTTCCTTGCTAAGATGAACAGCCAATATTTACAAAACTTTTGTGTTATGCTGCCAATCTATTGTTCCCTCCCTCCAAATCCCTTTTCCTGCAAACCACAGTTCTCTGGTGCAGTCCTCCCACACTAAATACATTTGTACTACAGCTACTTCTCTGCATCAAGCCAGACTGGCAATTAGTTTTTCATATTTCATTTCCTCAGTTTTCCATGCTTTATTTCACATGCTATCTTCTATACAATGGACCTCCTATGAACCCTTTTCCAATTATTTTTAGCATGTACTATATATAGTAATGATGAAGTTATCATTCTATTTGAACACATTCTCCACTTAAGATCAATTAAGAAATGTAGTTGTAATACTGAAAGTATCTGGCAGTGCTTACAATGAAGATCTTTAAATGTCTTTAAAATGAGATACAAACATACAGGTGTTGATGTCTATGAAATACGTTCAGCCACAATAAAATTCACTAGTTCTGGTTCTTTTTTTTTTTTTTTTTTTATTTTAAATATCTACCTACCTGGATGAATTTTTATGTTTTCAGCATCTGCATTTTTATAAAGAACACCAATTGAAGTAGTATGTCAAATTTAACATTTAATTTGATTAGTTAGAGTAAGAGCCAGTGGACTCTTCATTCCACTCAGCAAATTCCACTCACCTAACTTCTGCAGTTTTGTTTTGTCCTCTAATTAACTTAACATTAATAACGAAAGATTTAATGATGACTTCTATATAACAAGATGAAGTGCCATGATTTTTTGCTGTTCTTACAGGTAGCATCCAGAAAGCTAATCTCCATAAACTTAGCACTTCAATAAACATTGCTGAGTAATACAAGATTGTAATAATATTTAATAACTATATAGATGATATATGGTATTCATACTATATTTAATACAAGTAATAACACGTAGTAATACAAGATGTTGGAGCACAGCATGCTTTTGTTGACTTTCTCCAGAGTCCATGCCTATGTCCAGCATGGCACTAACATACTAAATTTAGAGGCCTGGAGAACCTCTGCAACACAAGAGAAATACAGTCCTGAAACACTCAGTTTTGACATCAAATATCCAAGATTTTCTCTGTACTAATGCACATTTGAAACTTGCAGCCCAACATCTCTTATCTCTTTATAATAAATAACTAAAGTAATAAATAAGATAGCTCAAAAAAAAAAGGTTTATGTTCTAAACCAAGCTGTTATAGACAAAGTTTTTATTACAAAATGCCCATAATGTAATCTACTTTGCATTTTGAAAAAAAAAAACTTGCAGTATGACTACTCTGTTCACACGAGTATTCAGTGTTTGTTAAATGGTTTATGTAGTTATTACCACATCTGCTTATATCAGTTGTTCAAGACTATTTTATTAACAGTGTAAAACTCAGTAGATTATCTACTCTTTACTGTTTTAGGAAGTTTAACCTGAGAGTGTTTAACCAGATATCCAGTTCCTCTGTGGGAAAGTCTCATAAAATTGCCACAGCACCATAACATCTTCTAAGTGGCAAAAATTTCCCAAGCAACATAGAAATACACGTTAGTCCAGTCCTATTTTGTAATGGTGCTATTTTGCTTCCTGTGCATGCAAAATATCAGTTATGCATGGTTCAGAAATCACCTCTGTAAAATGAATTAAAAACATACGCATAGACTAAGACAAATAGTAAAAAAATCCCCACTTTTGAAATCAAGGAAAAATCTCCAAATGATTTTAATAATGCTAGCATTTTACCCTACAGATTTTTGTCTCTGTGCTTACACACATTTAATAATAATTTAAAAATATATTCAGTTTGGCTATTTCTTCCACTTTGGACAACCACATCAGCCACACTACTGACTTCAGTCTCTAGCCAATTTAATTTTCTCATTCCCTAACAAGCTGTACTGTTTACTTATGCCTCAATACATTATGCTATTTACTATATTTCAAAAAGTGTTTCCCACTAAGTTTTCTAAAAATTATGTATTGACTCTACTTATATTGGCCTCAAGTTCTGCCAAATTGCATTTTGACATCAAACTTGTCTTTCTCCATCTAAAAGTGGCTTCATGAAAACTGTGCAGGGAAAATATCAGCCTTGTTCTGGGGGTCTCAGAGCACCTTTGGTTGTGCTTCAGATGAGTTAGAAAAGCTGCAGCTCGGAGTCCTGTGCCTGAAGAGAAGAGCAGGAGCTTACACAGAAAAGCCAAGCTTTAGCTTTGACAGGGAACAGAGAAGCCTCTGGGAGCAATGAGGCACACACAATTAGACTGATGTGCCAAGCTAGTGACAGGTAAAACTGAATTTCCAATAGCAGAGCATTCATGTTTGGTATTTGGAAGAGCCAAGCCCTCACAAAATCCAACATTCGGCACTCTACAAAGGAGCAAGAAGCTGACACTTCAGATCTTGTTTTGCTTAAAGTAAATGTCTACTTTTACACCTGCACACTGCACTTTTCTGATGGTGAAGGTCAGTTTGTACCTAGGGGAATGGCTACACAGAACATGCAAACAAGTTCCACTCACCGTCTGAGCCAAACAACAGCATTAATCAAATATTGAGCCAGAGCCAATTGAGACAGTGCAGCCTGTTTCTTGAAAGCACCTCTGTTTAGAGTCTGCACAGTATGCCAGAAGAATGATCTCAAAACTAGCACCTGAGTGCCACCCAAGTCTGTAAAAAAATGGAATGCTGAAGTACTTTTCGCAGTCAGTACTATTACTGACTGTGAACTATGAAGAGTTCAGAGCTCTTAATATAAGTTATATATTCAGACTGTTCAGGGAATCATTGTCAGTACAGACCTGAGAATTATTAAACTGAATTCAGGTTTAGAAATGTAAGCTAAGTATTTCTCAGGTCATCAAATTTCTGGATACTAATAGAATATAACATTTGTAAATGTTACACTACAGTTCTGAGTACTCTTGAAAGCCGTGAGCAAGCAAGAGAGAACAGTGTCTGCAGTGTTTGTTACTGACAAACAACATGCTAAGCCACTACTAGGAAACAAAACCTACACACACTTTCTTAGTCTTATTCTAAAATAACATATGTTATGCGATGTTGTATACGCTCTTACATTCCTTTACCTGAAAGAATGAATAAGTGTGTGCAGTCTTAGGAATTAAAAAAATTTTTTGTAGCTGGCTTCCATTAAAATATGCTCTTTCTTGTTGAACTGTATTTCAGTGTCATTTCACAGCGTTACATTTGTCTTAGCTTACACATAGAAAAAAATTCAAACATTCACAATAAACAGTGTCAGGCTTTTAAAGGATATTAGAAATTTGGTCACATGAATTAAGACTATATATTATTTTCTCTTAAAAGAATAATCACCATTACAGATTCCAGTTTAACTAATTATTTCTCTGGACAACAAAGATCCGTTATTTAGATAGATACTTAATTTAGGAGACCAATTTAACACCTCTGAAATTGAGGTCACTTTAAAACCTAATTGAGATTACTTGCAACACAAGGACTATTTATTTCCTGTATACCATAATTCATCAATTAAGTTACACATTAGGTTAAAATTTAAGTACTTAAAAGGCACACTCCACTTACTTATTATGAGATTCTACTAACTTATTAGAAAACAAGAGGCTTTTTAACTCAAAAAAAGAACATGTTAGGGTAAGAGATTGATTTTATTGTTAGAAATCCATCCGTGAAAATGAAGACTTCATGCAGAATTAGGAGTAAATATTGCAGAAGTATTTTCTCCAGTTACTTCTATTCCCAGTCCACTCAGTGCTTGTCAGCCACACCTGGAATACTGTGTTCAGATTTGGTCCCCTCTATACAAAAAAGATGTGTGTAGGCTGGAAAGGGTCCAGAGAAAGGCCACAAAGATGATCTAAGGACTGGGAAGCCTGCCATGTGAGGAGAGACTGAGAGAATTGATTTGTAGAGCCTTGAGAAATGAAGGAGGCCTTATTGTCATGTTCTAGCAGTCAGCAGACGCCTTGCAAAGAAGATACTCTCCCTTTAAAAGGAGTCATATGGAAAAGACAGGGCAATAAGTACAAATTACTGCTGGGGAGATTTTAATTGGACAAAAAAAGAAAAATTTTTCACAATGAGAACAATCAGTCATCAGAATAATCTTTCCAGGGACGTGGTAGATTCCCCAACACTGAACACTTTTAAGATTTGGGTGGGAAGGGTGCTGAGACATCTTGTCTAGGCCATGCTTTTGCCATTAAAGGTTGGACCACATGATTCTTGAAGTCCCTTCCAATCTCACATTCCATGATTCTATGTAATGGCTCATATCCCCACATCAGGAAACAATTTCAGTGTCTTTTCCTTTGAAAGTAGCCAGGCATGTTTTCCATTTTGAGTGTCAAGGATCAGCTAACTTCACTATCTAGGTCCCTTACTGTAGCACAAATTTCCCTTTTTAAAGGAAAATTTTGACTCTTCAAAGTTGCTGACAATACTTCAATTCAATATTAAAATTCAAATTTTCTATAGTTAAAAAAATTATTTTGGATATAAAGATAAAGAAGTTAAAGAGAAAAGAGTATGGATATAAAAATGACCACATTGAAGCTAGGAACAAAATAGAGCTCACTGGTCATTGATTGAATGCAATGTAATCTTTCACAAACCTTCAGAAACTGACAGATGAAACTGTCAGTCAGGGATCACACATAAGTGCAATAACACTCTGGATAAGAAAAATATAAATATGATCGCAAGTGAGTTAAAAGGATATATTTTGAAAAGAATGAGAAAAGCATTCAGGTAACTGGAAAATGGCATAAACAGCATGGGCTTACTAATCATACATCATTTGGTCTAACACTTCATTAATGTAGAAAATTAATAAAAAGTAGTTGTCTCACATCTGGGCTTCATTTAAAACACTTTTTTTCCACATGAGGATTTGTTAAATTTCTGAAGATAAGCATCAATAGAAGATTGGCAAGGAACTACCTGAAGGGTAAATGAAAGGAAAGGCAGTGTTTNCTGTGAAGATAAGCATCAATAGAAGAATTAAAAGTTGTCAAGGAACTACCTGAAGGGTAAATGAAAGGAAAGGCAGTGTTTAAAAGGCACAGAATCATCTCGAAAAGAAGGTACAAGCACAGTTCCTTGATGCTCATTTTTAAAAATGCTTCAGAAAAAAAAAAAAGNTAGGATCATCTCGAAAAGATGTGATCATAAAATCAGCCCTGAATAAAGTCAAAAAGCAGAAAACAAGTTCATTTAAAACATCCAGGCAACAAGACTGGAG
This sequence comes from Pachyramphus minor, assembly GCA_013397135.1. NCBI lineage: Eukaryota > Metazoa > Chordata > Aves > Passeriformes > Tyrannidae > Pachyramphus > Pachyramphus minor. Next base: position 236,118 of record VYXB01000625.1, read on the forward strand.
CAGTCTTCAGGGAAGAAGCTGGGACAAATTTTCCCACATTCTTTTATTAATGAGTCTTCCTCAGTTTAAGATATTGTATCATTGACAGAAAAGGTCCCTTCTAGATTCTGTGAACACTTGAACAGATTTTGCTTTCCTTTACTCTTCAGTACTTCTTTTGCAAAAAGGCTGGTGGCGGATACAGAGGAGCTTCCTGCCAGTTCACTGAATTGACAAATTAGTTAAGTGCCCCTTGTTCTTGATCCCATGAGCATTTACAGGTTCGACCAACAAAACATCTTGGCAGACATTTGTGGTGGGGTTAAGATAAAGCAACAGAAATACTGCAGATGAACTCGTGGAAAAAAAAAAAAGTCATTATCTTGCTAGCAGTGACAAAAGCAGCTAAAAAAGTTACAGGCAGAAGTCTGAGAGACAACAGGGCTCCACTTAGAAGAGGCTGGAGAAAACTCTCTAAAAGTCTTGTTGCTAGATCAAGTATTCAGAGAACATTACACTGAAAAAAAAATCCTACTTAATGAAGCAACAAAATAATCTGTTAACTTCCATTCTGAAATACATACGTATGAAAAGAACTGAAGATCAGTAATAAAGCAATAACCTTTTGGCTCTAATGATGAGTATATTACTAGATGTATCTAATAAGGAATACATACAGGAAGAGGTGCTGCCCAATTCATGACCTCTTTTCTTTCATCATATAAAACCTATATTCCTTCCACAACTTGGACTTCTCTGATTTCAAGTGTACTTTGATTTGAAATGAATGTTTTTCACTCTTGAAGGAAGGACTGAGGACCTTCAAACTCCACTTTACTTCCCTCTGGCCTCTTATTGTATGTCAGGTGCTTATGACAACAAGGAAGAAAACTTATCTTAAATTTTTGGTGAGTGAGTGATGAATACTGAATTACTGTTAGAAATTAAATAAAAAGGAATGTTTCTTCACACCATGACAGTTGGCAATACAGCTGGACTGTATTTAACTGATAGAACCACGGATGCTATAGTTCCAAGTACAGTTATATGTTAACCTTTTAATGCAGAGAGCTGGAAAACAGTCACAACTATAAAGCAAACAAAAAAAGTCTACGCAGTAAGTGCCTTGTGTCTTATTATATGGTAAATAAATGTATCATGTGTAGAGATAAGTATATATACGTACTATTACATAATATTGAAACTACTACTTACAATATAATTTTCTTGAAACAGTCCTGCTGTTTCACAACTTAGCCTAGTGTTCTAGTCATTTACGTATTTAAAATGATTTTGTGTGAGAAACACCATTTAATAGAATACACTGAATGACATTAATATTCCTAACTTTATTTGGGCAATATTTCCTTGTCCCAAGATGAATAGAACGAGCAATTTTTCATAATGTATGCTGTATTAATTAGATCTTAACACAATTCTGATTGAACTTCCTTTTTTTCCTCTAGCTACTTCATCTCTACAGAAAATTTTTGTTATGATAATGTACATCTGCCTTAGTGTAAAAATGAGCAGGTATTTCCAAAATAAAATTCAGAAAAATTTTGCAGATAAACTACAACAAGAGTTCACAGAAGAAAGAGATGCTCTCTAAGAATAGTATTGTGTAATCAAACAGGAATTATAAACCCTTCTAACTTTTTCCTAATTACCCTGGGAGGTGGTAGGTGGGAAAGCTACTAAAATGCTCTCAAGATGGCTCCAGTCTTCATTCTGAAAGCATCATATATTAGAAACTGAGTGCTCAACCTGAGAAATACACTGCATACTAAGTTTTAATAAAAAACAATAATTGCAAGAGTCACTGGCCGAACTCTGTAAATGGCCATCTGCTTTTTCTTCCTGTTTTTAAATAATGGTCTTTTTACCACATCATTACCATCTTATATTCATCAACAAAATCTGGGACACTGTGTAAAGTGTGAAGCTGTCATTTAGCTTTACTAGAACTTATGTCCCAAATGAAAAGTCATGTCCTAAACACTTAAAAAATAAATTATAACTCCCATATCACTCTAATTATAAGAATCAATTTTCCTCTAACCAAGAGTCACCAGCTATATGCCAGATAAACAAACTGTCGGAAAGAAAGAGTGGAATGTTCCTAAATAGTAGAAACAAAGTATTTCTTCTACCTTGCCAGCTACTTCAGACATAAGCTACATGCTGCTGGAGAAAGCAACCCAACAATTCCTTGTAGGGTTTATTAAGTAGATAAAAACCTAAATAGCATACATGTGTGCCTATACATACACTAAACAATCCCAAAAAACAACCAGGATGGCATCCCTGAAATGATATAAAATGTTCGTATTCTTAATGTGGTCTGGAATCTCAGTAGTTTGCTGAAGGATCAAATGAAATTGTCTTACAGAAGTCTACTCACCAATATCTTCACCACCAATATGTTCTTTTCTTGTTTAATAGTACGACGGTGGTATCTTTATATTTAAAATATAAAAATATGTTTTACAGATCTGGATTTTTATTTAAAAAAATTATCCTTTCATATCGATAGTTCTCTTTTTTATTCTTCATATAGAAAAAATTTCATAGAGCATAGGAACTTCAACATGTATGCACCTCCCCAAGTAATGTAAGATTTTCAGTATGCATGATCAATCACATACTTGTTATACCATCTCATACAGCAAACCTATGACCTAGTTCTAGAAATGGGTTATCTTCACATTTAAAAGCTTCATCTGCTCTTAATGAGGGCACCAACAAAATTGCTGTAATAAAAAAAAAAATAAAAAAATCCCTAAGTAACAGTAAAATCCAAAACCCAGAAGAAATTTTCAAGCCGTGACTGTGCTTACAGGGAGCACAATACAAATGCCAGTTAGCTTTTAACAAAAGATGATCAGGTTCAAATTTGTCTTACTCCCTGCTCAACCCCCACATTGCACAATAAACAATGAAATAAGACTGTTGCAAGGAAAGGCAACATGGGGACCAAAATAAGCAGAATGGGGAGATCTTTGCTTTTTTTATTTTTATTTTTTATTACTAATTGATTTTAAAAATCCAAAATAAGATATAGTTTTCAGACACTCCAAGGAAAGAATCCTTCTTCTCTCTAGTGACTCATATAAAAGAAAATTGCTGAATAATTTTCAGCTTGCCTCCTTCAAATTTTTTCATATTATCAAATTAAAACTGTAAAGACATCAAAAGAGAAATTTTGCCAGGAATTCTTTGCTCCAAAAACTAATGGAAAGGAAGACTTTAATGGTGACCTACATAAAAACTGATAGCTTGAACTTTCTGCCAATTCATTTAGCAATCCATTATGGTCATAAAGTTGCAACATAAAAATAATGTTATTTCTTCTTGCTTCAAGTGAAAGGTTTTGAGCCTTTCCTTTAACAAATTTTACAAAGTAAACTTAGGCATTAAGCCGAAGTATGGAATTATAAACCTCAGGTCCCTATGACAAATGAAGATACTCTTTTTGTGTTTCATTTGACATTCAAGTTTCCTTATCCAATTTCCTCATGCAAGACCTGTTCAGTCTTCTATTTTCACATCCTCCTTCAATACACCCAAAATATGAAACCCTTTGCAGACATGGATTAAAATGTTATTTTTGAAATATAGTTCATTGCAGTAGAAATTAGATCAGCTTTCATTTATATTTAGGATCTCAAATTAGAAGTCTGCAAGAAAATATTCATATGCAGAATGCAGCTCAAAGGGCAGCCAAAATGAGGTCTACTGATTACCAAACAAAACAATAATATGGTTTCAGCAATTAAGGTAGGAAGAATGAAGTAAAACTATCGGAAAAGTGCACAGGAAAAAAAAAATAAGCAAATTGCAGGAATTCTTTCCCAACCCCATTCAACACAAGTTCTCTCTTGCCTAGATTATCTTATGCACACACCTGGAAAACCTCTTCACCAGCCTTTAATCATGCTTTTTCCCCCTTTCTCCTACTAAGCTTATCCTACAACTCCAGTAACTGTTCCCTCTCCCTCAAGCTTTCTCTGCTGTTCTTGTAAGAAACCCAGCTATCCTCTTTCCTTATTCAAAGAAATAGATGTGATATGACAAAGTTTTAAAGTAGCACCACCTTCCAGCTGGAGGCTCTGAAAACTGGAGATGAAACCTGCCCAAGGAAGTTATTTCAGTTTGCCTTTGCAAGTTCCTCACAGTTTTATAGGCAGCCTAAACTGGCTTCTGCTTAAAAGAAAGTAGGGAGAAGCTGAGCAAATGGCCACAAAAAAAAGTAATAGCCTACCCGTTACGAGGGAAAAAGAGGCTATTCACATAAAACTCATGCTGCATCTGTCTTTTGCCCGGTAAATCATGATGCTGACATATGATTTCTCTCAAGACAAATTAAAAAAAAAACCAACACAGACAATACTTGGATAAAGTATATTGACACAGACTAATATGAAATAACTGTATATTTCTGTAGCATTCAAATATACACAGTCTGGTTAATGTGCTACTGTACCTCATTTTGCAGTTCATCGCCACTTTTGGTAGAAGCAAGGATCTCATACAATGTACAGCAGAGGTCTTCTGTTGTTGGCCCTCCAGGGTTACCCCCTTGAGATTCCTTCAGGTACTTTCCAACTTCACACCATAAAAAAGAATCATCTACTTTTTCCAAAGACTTGAGATCAGATTTCTCATCACAGTAATTCTGTAAGTGATTCAGCTGGTTATTCAGAAATTTGTTATAATCTAAGCTTATATTTTTCTGTGCATCAGCCTCACCATTCACAGGCAGCTCTTCAGAGTGATCCAAATCATGCATATCAAATGAAAACACTATATTTTTACCGAAGAACACTCTGTTACCACCATTTTGCTCTTCAGCCACCTGTATGAGGACTGTAAGCTGTTCTTCAGTGAAATGAGAAGCAATCCGAGATGTGGCATCACAAGCTGCAGTAGCAGATGATGATGGAAATGGCCCAAACATCTGCTTGATCACCTTTGTCTCATCATGGCCAACACATTCCTTCCCGTGAAATGTCTTAAAAAGAAACACAGCTCCACTTTCAATTGCTTCCTGTCCATTTTCAGCTCCAACTGTTAACAGAACCAAATGTAACTTTATACACTTCATACTAATACTTTTTCATTACCTATAACATAACTGTACTCAATTTCTTGCTGCAAGTCTCATCAACAGAGATATCAAAAGAAGACCATAACAAATAACAATTGTTGCAAGGTACGGAACTATAAAAGGTATATGATAATAAAGCACCTGTCTTCATTATCTTTCTATATACTAAAAATTCATATTAAGAACTACCAATGTTTTCTTATTTTTCCAACCTAGAGAAAAAAACTTGCCAGAGGTCTTAAACTCACAATAGTATATTTATGAGCTCTTTAATGATAACAAATTTCCTCTTTGTCTCACTGTTTATTCACCGCCTAGTCTGAATATTCATAACACACTAAATATGCAGAACTCAGCTGGGAATTACTGAATTCTTGTAGTAATTCCTAGTAGAATTACTACAGAGTATGTGTTAGTTAGAAAAATTGCTCAAAATAATTACAGCAAATAAATACATTAATTTAGATTTCTATCTACAAAACATCATATTATGCAAATAAATCATATATTATTAGATAAAAACATGAATTTACTTCTTACACAAATATTCACAAAGGTTCTCAGGAAAACATAACCAAACTTCCATATGATGAACTAAAATGTCACTACCAAACAAAATTTTAAGTCATCAAGCATAAACTAATCAAAACAGCCAACATCCTGGCTGAATTTTTTTACTTGTGATTTGATTCAACCTAGACTAGATTTAATCCCAGAAAAAGCAAGGGGTTTCTTCCCCACAGTGTAACAGAAAGGAGGAAAAAAAAATCCAGCATAAGCAGATGGAACAAGGCTGAGTAACTAGAAACATAAGATATAAATGGAGGTGCCTAAAAATTCAGTCTTTAGCTTGAATTTCCCTGTGGTGCACTTCCAAAAGCTGAAAAGTTCATGGAGAGGACTGGAGGTGATATTTACAAGATAATTAGATACCTACATATGGAAGATTCATAACATATATAAATATATCTCAAAGGAAATAGGTGGTTCAGTCCCTCCCTTTTAGCATTAGCTATATAGGAATGACAGGAAAAAAACCCCCACATCTGAAAAGCTGTAGTCCTAAGTTCGGCTGCATGAAGCTCACTCTTATACTCCTAACATACAAACACATATTATTGTTTAAATTCACTTGTGTTTGGAACAGAAGCACAGATTACTAAACTGAAGTGCAACTGAAGGATTTGAGAAAAAGCTCTTAGATTTAATATGTGCTAATTCTTCTTTATTATCAACATCTCCTATTTATGGAAACATCTCTTGAGAAAATACTGCCCCTCCCATCTCAATAAAATGAGCCAGACAAGATGGCAAAAGATGGATTACGAGAAACTACTCTTTTTGGTTTTATGCCATGAGATCATTTATTAAGAGAAATTTACCCCATAAAGTAAATCAATAATATAGTGTCTGTTGCCTAGGCTGAGATTTCATTTCCTTGAAATTAAAGTAAAAATTTCTCTTTCGCTACTATACATTTCTGATGATGGTGATTGGAACACTACTGTCAGTTCAGCTTGTGCTTCAGTCACTGCAATCCATTCCAATTTGTGTCTGCATAACATTATACCTGTTTATTCAGAAGCGTCAAAGCTGATGGTTTCCTTTTAACTTGTTCTAACTAAATAATCATGCATCTGTTTTCATTTGTTTTGTCTTCTCCACTCCATCAAACAAAAATTTACCACTATTACTTTCAAGTCTTTCAATTTGCTCTACCTACCCATCACACTGCCTCGGCCTGCTATTAAAAGTTGAGGGAGGCAGACGGAAATTAAAAAGTTTTTGCAGTCATCTTTGGCAAAAAGTTAAAATTAAAAAAAAAAAACAAAACTGACTATAAAATCACACAGCTAATACTTGTTTTTATCACTAACACAGAAAACACAAATCTGTCAATTTATTTTCATAGATAACATTTGCAGCAAAGCATGGCAAATACTTATTTTGTTTATAACCATCACTGGATTTTTTTTCTCTACTTGCTATACCACACATAGTCTTACTTTTTTACATTGTAAACTTTATAATCATAGGTTTGCCAGACAACATTTTAGTCCAGTACCTCTTGTGATTAAACTTGAACTTGCTTAGTAACCGTCAATCACAAACCATAATACATCATACATCAAAACCATCACACACCATAATACAATACTATCAAAGAACCAAGAATATCCACAATGGAATCATAAAACAGAAGAACAAATTATCCATATGCATAATAGATTAACTGGAGTTTCAAAGATATTTCAGAGTAAACACTGGTGTCAAGGTAGAAGTAAAACTGTACCCCTGTGCAAAGTATGCAGGCAGGAAGCAGCTTGAACTCACCACCATCCCCAAATAAAACAGTGTATTATTAGCCTACTAGATAATGAAAACATACCTATTTGTTTTGCAGCTTGTAATATAGTTTTTAAATCACCATTTACAGTTTGATGTTCTTTTTTGTCCAAATTGTCGTCAATGAACTTTATTATCTTCTGCCAAGTAAGATCAGACTTCAGCAACTGTGCGTGTAGTTTTGACCTTTTAGTCTGAAAATGCAAAATATTTGGGCTTTTTCATTTATTTCAAATTACTATATGAAAGTTCCATTAAAATTAAACACCAGATAAAAACACCTCCTTCCAATTGCATTCAGTCAGTACATAGTAATGGTTGCAAGCAGTTTTCCTGCTCCTGTTCTAGACTCTTTCATAAGTGTAAGGAAGAAGGATATGCAACTGCACATATACTCTCTCACTACTTGACTCTTCCAAAGCAAAATTCTCTATAAAGCTAAACTCTTGCAACTTCAAGAGATTTACAGCTCCCAAGATTCCAAACTCATTTCACATTACAGGTTCCCACAAGGCATCTACTCTTTTATTTCTACCGCATTATTTCACGGGGAACTAAAAAAGTACCTAAATTTGGTGAACTTAATATTAAAAAGGAAATATTTGGTTTCCCAGCTCTACATGAGCTCAGAGCTAAAATCACATCAGCCCTACCCAATGTCCTGAAAGATGAATTAACACGGCTGTACCAACACATATCCATATCCATATGTCCCATCATGATAGTAAGGGCCTAGAATTAAATCACAAAGCTACAGCAAATTTGACTTTGAGTGAGGAGACTATGAAGCAACGCACAGGACACTATACACACTCTGCCCAGTTGTGCCTGCCCACTCTTATAGAAATGCAAATGAAGAAAGCAAACAATTCTTACTATAATTATGTTTTGTAAAAGAAAAAAGTTTTACCACTAAGTCAGCTAATTCTTCACTGTAATCCTCGTGTTTAGTGACATTTGAAAAGGAGCGTAAAGCGCCTGTAAGACGAGGCAAGGCCATCTGTTACTCATTCAGTGATCCATAGGACGAGAAATCAAATCCCAGTTCAAGCACCTAGATGAGGAAAAACAAATAACATGGTTTTATTAATGCTATAAATACAAATTCACATCACCAACTTGAAGGACCTTTTCAGGCAAGCAGAACTTGGCTGCAACTTCAATTAAACCAGTTAAAAAAAAATCTCAAAATGCCAGTAATCAAGACTCAATAGAAGGGAGGGGACAGGCACAGAGCACAAGCAAGACATAGTAACATGCAAGAGGTCACTCAGCAGGTGGTTCTTCTCTCTCCTCCCTAAGCAAAAGTTAGCAGCGATGAGGCAAAGTGGAAATTATTCCTTTAGCACCACTAACACAAGTATTATAGTGAAATCTATGTAACTGAACGTTAGTTCCCAATAGCAGTAGGTGATTACAACCTACAGCAAGACTTCCTCTGAGCCAGCCCACACTGGGAGCTTTCAGGTCATTAACAGCCTCCGGTGCTGATGCAGAAAAAGGCATCCTCCTTGTCAAGTGCTTAGCCATTTTTAACCAGCAAAACAGGGTAAGAAAATTATGACAGGAAAAAAATATTATCGTAGCACAACACTGAACTATTGTAAGATATAAAGAGAATAAAATGGCTGCCAGAAAACTGAAAAAAGTATGCCTAGAGATGTCTTAATCTCACAACTGGGAGTGCGTACACACACACAGAGGAGGGCTCTCTTCAGGACCACAGTCTATTTCTGCACAGTTTTATTTCCTCTGTGAAACAGACTCATATCTATACACCAAAACACAGCTGTTACCCATCTGAAATTGTACTTGTTCCAAGCCTTTTACTGAAATTATTCTCAAAGTTATTTAATTTCAGAAGGTGCCCACAGCTGAATTGTTTAATGAACCCTAACGCACAGCTACAGTTTCTGATGGTAGCAGATGAGATACAGATTTAGATTATTTTTAAAACAATTAATGATACCACTACAAACCTAATGATCTGCATGATTCTTACCATGCCTGAAGACCAACGGCCATCCAGAATTTAAGGAACTTAAAACAGAGTTAATAAAATTACTTTCCCCTCCAACAGAACTCTCTGCTTTCATCCAAATACCCTTAAAGTTTTTCTTAATTTAATGACTGCATTTGTATTTTAGCTATCAGCTTTGCAATACAGTAGAAATGCAAATCCAGACGCAGCGTTCCAGTCACAAATAGAGAAATGTCACTGACTTGTCAGGTCTGCTTGTTTTCCCACCTTGCATTAAGATGCTTTTTGAGAAAAGCTATCACAACAGCTGATATCTTGGAGACAAATGTTATAACGATGAAGCTACAAAATGTGGAAATATAAAATCTTAAACTGTGAAGGGGACAGAGAGGGTATGTTCAAGCCTAGAAGGAGACAGAGCCAAACAATGCTGCAGCTTTTGCAATGTTCAGTGAATATATGACACATAATTCATACCAGCATTGCTCCTAGTGAAAACAGGCTGTGAACATTATAGCCACCATTACAGAAGAGAAGTAATGTGTCCAAACTTTGAGGGAATCTAACCTGACAATTTTTGTTTGAACCCAACAGAAACGGTACATCACTCTCATACTGTTCCAATGACAGAACTGCCATTAGCTATTAAAGATCACCCCATTTTGCCTACTTATTTTATACTTACACTCAAATACTTTTTCTACAGCACTATGGTCCTTTATAAAAACATATAACAACATAATTGTAATATTATTAATTTAATTGTCCTTTCTGAAATAACATGCACAGTAATTTATGAAAGTTTGAACCCTTAAGAAAGGTTCACTTTTCACAGACACCTGTAGGAGATTTTAAAGCATTTTCAGCAGGGTCATTTGTTAGGAAACTGAATTTTAAAGGACTGTTTCTTTCTTCTTTGTTCATCAAGTTATTAATACTTCCTGAAATAGAAAACCTGGAACCCCAGAGGACAAGTAAGGGCACGCTGTCCTGACCATAGGCATAGCCAAGGAGCCAAAGACAGCCCTGAAGTCCAGTTGGTCTCATACTAATAAATGCTGCTCCACACTTGCCTTTGTGCATTCAGAACTTGCTGCTCCCTGAGGGGGCTGGTTTGGCAGAGCAGTCACCCAAGGCTTCTGCATCTCATTTATAGGCAAACTTCACATGTACCCTTCATCACTTCTGGTCCATGACACACTCTCAGGAGGGCACCACAAGAAAACAAAAACAGCTAGCAAACAGAAAGCAGGCAACAGAATCACAGAATATGCCGAGTTGGAAGGGACCCACAAGGATCACCAAGCCCAGCTCCTGGCCCTGCACAGGACAGGTGCAATTACTCCCGTGTTAACATAAAAAACAAGGTAAAGTTTATGAACTTCGACTACTATTCCGTAACATATTAGAGCCAGGTCAAAAAATACCAGTGACCAGTGACAGGACTCCAGGAAACAGCATGAAAGTGAGTTGGGGGAGGTTTAGATTGGATATCAGGAAAAGGTTCTTCATCCAAAGGGTGGTTGGGCACTGGAACAGGCTCCCCAAGAAAGTGGTCATAACACCAAGCCTGATAAGAGTTCAAGAAGCATTGGATGATGTTCTCAGGCACATGCTGTGACTCCTGGGGTGTCCTGCCCAGGGCCAGGAGTTGGACTTGATAATTGTGATGGGTCCCTTCCAACGCAGATATTCTGTGATTCTGTGATAAAAATTATGTGGCCCTGTGAGATGCAGCATAAATTTATATTTGTTTTAAAAAAAAGTACATTACCTGCCTTCACATAAAGCCTGCTCATGTAGATACCTCCCTGCATCAACTGCCTTTAGAGTGGATCAGCTACTGCTTGTCCCTCTGCAAGCACTATAAGTGTTAACTAATTCCTTCAGATTTGAGAGGAATATATCTGTTTGCCCACAGGTCTGAAACATCTGTACTACCAAATGATCCTGCAAAGATCTGCTGGTTTGGGAACAAGGACCTAAACAGCAGCAGCAATTAAATCCTATTTTCCAGAGCCCATGTAAAGAAGACAAATTTTTGCCATTATTCTGCTCATTAACCCTGAAGAAAAGTGTTAAGACAGGTATCATCTTAAGTCCTGTTTGTAGAAGGACAACTGGAATGGGAATTCAACCTTCAGATCAGTGCAACTTTACCCGGTAAATCTGCATTTTCTCCTCCCCGACGCCCAATCAAGTAAGGACTCTTTGGGGCCCATTCTGCTAATGATTCCTAGAACTCTCAGGTTTCCTGCCTCTTTTAAAAAACCCTTAACTTTCCACCAAGCCTCTGTTTGTAAAGCAGAAAGAGCAGTATCTACCCACCTAAAGCTCTGTGAAGATGAGAGGCAGTGGCTTTTAAAGCCTATTTTACTTCTTTTAAAAGATAGCATGATTTTAAGTTCAAACTTTTTACTAGAGAAAGTAAAATATAAACACAGATTATACTCAGAGTTCAGGTAAGAAACCATTCAAAGTTTATTGCCTTAAAGTAAACATGAACCATAATCTCAGCAGGATTTTATTCACTGAAGTGAAACATAAAGAAATCAGGCTAGCAATATTACAAAGGTAACAAACATTACTAGAGAAGTTTTCCACTTCATATTTTCACCAACTACTTAAATTTTCCTCCAGCTCCTGGCCTTCCTATATTTTTAATATAAGCAAATAACAGAACCATCTATTTCTTTCTCCACTGAAATGTTACAGAGATTATGGTCAAACACACATCCTTTTGAAATTTACTTAATTCTTATGCTCTCTAACAAATCAAGCAAACTGCCCAGTGGAGCTAAGAGAAGGTGACCGCTAAGATAAGGTACTTTAATGTTCAAGAGGAACAGAAATCTTTTTTTTTACATAAAATTATGGAATAACATAACATTAACAGAATCACAGGTAAAATCTGCAGTTCCATTATCCTAAAGTACCAGCTTTTCTAGTCTCTAATATTTGACGTGTTAAATGTCCCTTAAAACCTTACAGCAGTCATTTTTTTAAACTGCTTAACGAATATAAAGCCATGCTACCAGGTTTTGCTTATATTGCCTAAAATTCTTTAAACTATTAACAAGTTTCTTGCTGTCTATGTAAACTTCTCATTTATAAAACCTGAAGAAGGTATTACTAATAACTAATCAAAGAACACCATAAAGAAAAAGAGGCTTTAGACATTGGTAATGTCTGCTATTGACCAGGTTACTGGCAGGTTGCTATTGACCACAAAGTATTTGAATCAAACAGCATTTTCATGTTCACCTGAGAACATGGAAACATTTCAAATCAAAAGGAAACTAAAAAGTCAAAAGATATCACAGCCACATGGCTATACAAAAAGTAAAGGGACAATACAATAACTTTTTAGATTTTAAATATAAATAAATCAAACACAAAAGCAACAAGACTATAGGGACAGGTTAAGACATTTTAAATATATCCACACACAGAATATTTTATTTCTTTGCACTTTTATGCGAGAGTAATAAAAATAAACCCCAAAGTATCAAATTTTAGTGACATGAACACATTTAAGAATGACTACAATTAGCTTTAGCAGCTTCTTTAACACAAAGATAAACTTTATATTTCATTTACAAATGAGACTCAATATTTATAAACACTCCCCACATTCTGTTTGGTGTGCACCCTTTCTACATTGTACACACCAAAGAAAAAATACTTTAAAGAAAACATGTTAATGAAAAAAATAAACCCCTTAGATTAAAAGCTATTTTACACCAATGAGAACATTTGTATGAGATTCACTTAAACCTCTTATCCAAGCATCTTTCATGTAAACAAATACAAATACGTGCATCTAGCATCAAAGTTGACATCCCGGGATAATAGTGGTTTAATAATGTCTGGGACATTAACCATGAATAGCAGGCCAAAGCAAGACACTACAACAACAGTATTTTCCAACCTCGTCCTTTGCACCTTTACAAGCAGGGCTATATGATGTAGTAACAATTGTACAATTTCAGACATTTCAAAGGCCCAGACATCACACCGGTATTCTCTCACATTGTCTGGGTCAAATATTGCTGATCTCCAGTCAAGACTGGGTCAATCTTTGAAAGGGTGATGGCAAGATTAAGGAATATGTACTCAGGAAGAAACAGTGTCTTCCTGACACACCACATTCATCTTAGCCAATACAAGAATTCAAACAAATGCTTTAGCATAACAAGGAGGCATAACAGTGCCGCTGTGTGCCATCATTCACATAACAGACAATGCCAGGACTTTAATTACCTAAGCCACTAAACAAAAACCAAAACTATATCCAACAAACAAAACAACAACAAAACAGGAATTACAAGCCACACATTCAATAGAGTATTAACCCTTTCCACATTCTCTCACAATCTTAGCCACACACATGTGATTAAACACCAGCTGCCTAACACTGTTCCTGCTTGCATCAGCTGGAGAGGCATTTCTTGTAATTATCCCCAATAGTGTTTTGGTGTGATGCCAAACACATGGCTTGGCCCAATAAAGTGTTCATTTTAGATGTGCTTTGAGATTGTTACTAAGGATAGCTGTTGTTTCTTAAAAAAGAAAAAAAAATTATTCTAAAACAACCCTTTTTTTCAGAATAACTCATCTTCCTTTTCCAAGACGTAAGATGTAGCCTAACTGTTACTCTGTCTGCATTTTTTTGCCTTAATGTTTTAATTCCCTGCAGCGAGAGACAAACTGCAACCCCAGCAACAGGAACTTAAAAGACTTGCCTTACATATGGACACGTACCATAAGCAAATCTCTAACTTCAACAGACATAATACGTATGTTCATTTAAACACTATGCATAAGCCACAAATACAGGATGGGGGGTGGTGATGGTGTCATTTGTTTGGTTTTGCTTTAAGCTTAATAGAGGGCCCTCTGTGCCTCTCTGTTTCACACCGAGTCATCAACAGAGGTTGAAAACAACCCCAGGGGGTTCATCTTACTCCATTTCAGAAAGGTTTGTCACTACAGGAAAAGGTAGGAGGTGTATGGAAGGTAAATAGGAATGCACATGTCCAAAGAAAGTAAAGGGAGGATGAAAAATAATGGAGATGTAAGAGAAAGAAAAAAACTTTGAGTTAGTAACAGCTAAGTAGCACATGTTGCACCTCACTGATGATGGCTCAGAGGATGTGGGATGCATTTTAGCAAACATAACTGCTGTAATAATACATGCATAATAGATAATTGCATAACTGCTGTGATAAGAGCACGCTAGAGCAGCTGTTCAGATGGTAGTAAAAAAGTCTGTAACATACTCCTATCATTTTATATAGCACATAAAAGGATACAGCCCCCAAAGTTAATTACTGGCCACAGAGATGGCATTGCCAAGTTCTTTACAACTCAGCTTCAGGATGTAAAAGGATTGCTTATAATTGTTGCTACAGATTTACAACAAAACTTCAATGGAATGAACAAGTTCAGGTTACTGTAAAGGTACAACTGGGTGACTACTTTTCCTATGAGTAATGGGTAAGAGAATTGGGATTGTTTGGCTCAGAAAAGAGAAGACACCTGGGTGACCTAATTATGGCCTTCCAGTACCTAAAGGAAGCCTACAAAGATGGAGACTTTTTACAGGGCCATATAATGATAGGACAAGGGGGATTGGCTTTGAACTGAAAGAGGGTAGCTTCGGACTGGATATTAGGAAGAAATTCTTTACTTTGAAGCACTGGAACAGGTTGCCCAGAGAAGTAGTAGATACCACATCCCTAGAAGTGCTCAAGGCCAGGTCGGATAGGACTCTGAGCAACTTAGCCTAGCGGGAGATGTCCCTGTCCATAGCAGGGAGGGACAGTAGAACTAGATGATCTTTAAGGTCCCTTCCAATCCAAACTTCTATGATTCCCACTCAGTTTGGTATTACTGGCAAATTTCATCATGGTACAGTTGATCCCATCATCCAGATCACTTATCAATGTATTAAGGAGAGTTGGGCCCACTAGTGATCCCTGGGGATTGATACCAGCTCTTCCTTCCGTGATGGTGGATTTGTGCTTGCATCCATCCGGAGCTTTTTTCTCAAGGCCTAGGGCTCAAGAGAAAGGTGAGAGGGCCTCTGATTTTCAGCATTATTGGTGACTAATTCACCTCTCCTGCTAAACAGCAGGATATTTTCCTTCTGTTTCTGTTTGTTGTTTACATAGCTGAAGAACCATTTCTTCTAGTTTTTGACATCTACAGCCAGTTGCAGTTCGAGCTGAGCTTTTGCCTTCCAACTGCATCTAGGTGTGCCCTGGTGATGCTCTTGTAGTTGTCAGCAGGTATTTGTCTGCTTTTCCATCTCTAGCACACATCTTTCAGTTTTGAGCAGACTCGGAGTATTACCACCACCAAAGGGGCTTAATTGTACTTGCACATTTGATTACCAAGCCAAAGACCACAAAATGTCTGAAAGTGGCCACAAGAAAATTTACCGAAGCAAGCTTTCCTATTCTAGCACTGCTTCTAAACCGTGCCAGGGTCTGTTTGGTCATCCATCCTCTCACATTGTCCCAGGAGAAGGTGCATTAGCCCTTTCAGAACTTCAGAAGGGGGACTCCCTAACACTTCAGTTTCAAAGTACAATTGATCTGTGTGTGTGAACTGACCTAACATTACATAAAGGGAGAGGATGGATGTATCTAGTAGTCAGAACCCTTCAGCAATCCAAGAAACCATAAAAAAATTATACTGAAAAACATTCTTGCAAAGATACAGCTATCAGTACTATACAAGAAGTATTTAAGTGTAACTTTATTGTGCAAGAGGTAAAAAATCACAGTACAGCTCTTTGAGAAAGATTTCTTAAATCTATCTATACAAACCCATGGGAGCACCTTTATGCAACTAAGGCAGATGAATGTGAGGAATTATCAAGCAGGGTATCAGCTTCAGCATGCACTCAGGAACATCTCCTATGGATAACATACAGCTATGCATGGACATAGACAATTATGACATACAGTGAAAATCCAAATGTCTTTTTGAACTAGCCAGAAATATCCCATAAGCAGAAGAGATGATGACTCAGACTACTAACACGGAAGTTAATAAATTAGACCCCTATTTCAGCAGGGCAACAGTATTACTTATTTTTATGAACTTTTTTTTTATAAGAAAGCTATAAGAAAGTCACTTTTGGATAATATAAATTATCTTTAGTCAACGGAAATATCAATGCATATAATAGAAGCTTACTGTTGGGATACCAAAGGTGAAGAAAGCAAGCAAAGTTTACTGAATAATTAGCTATCAAAAGACAAGATAAATTATGTGTGGCTTATTAGCTGGGTGTACAACTAAGATTAGGTTCTGCTTTTTATTTTGAGAAATGTTTATGTTTGGTACACAGAAGAAAACAAAGTCCAAAGGACTCTTCAAGGGAAACGGGACTAGAAGAAGGAAAGCAATTCTGCTATACCTTCTAGCTTCGTCAGAAGCATAAAATTAGTAAAAATAGAAGGAGACATTTATTTAACAGATGCATACCTCAAAAAGCAAAACAGCAAACCATGAATTCAACTACTACAATTCGAATATCTAAGTCATACTGTTCATGGTAGGTACATCTTAATCATAATTTAGTCAATTCTGCTTTGGAATTCTTCACAGAAGGAAATAAGTAACTATATTTTTTTTATATTTCAAATCAAGCTTTCTCTTTTCCAATGCCCTCTCCCATCTATCACTTTTACAACACTAAAATATTCAGTCCTAAAACTACACCTTGAAATAGTCTGGAGCACATGACCAAACAAAACTGAGGGCTGAAGAACGGGCTTTTTTGCCACTGCTTCTTATGAAAACAACATTGATTCATGCCTGATGGAGGAAATTATTTCTGCAAGCTCAGCACTAACACCCTTGCCCTTGAATCTTAGGAGGCAGAGAAGAGGAAAGTTTCTAGTCCCAGTTCCTGAAGCATAATTGGAGATACAAACCCCTACACATACTCCCAAAGTTTGTCTACCTTGCCTAGACTAATCTTAAAAGTAATAAGCTTAAGGCTGCTTTTAGTCAGGTCTAAGGTCAAGCTCCTAAACAACTGGGAACAAGACTGGAAAGCAGAAACAAAGTCTTCAGCTCCATTAGAGAGTAAATCTGAAAAATTATTTATTAGAAGGTCTATTATTTTGATCTTGATCCCCAACACACATCCCGGTCATCTCACCAGGGAACCTGTACAAGAAAATCTGCATTCTGAATACTGACCCCATGAACTCCACAAATTCATACCCATGTAACTTGAGAATACTTCACTTGTCTGCTGCAGTTACCTTTACAACACATACACAGGCAGACACTACTGCGGTTACAGGCAGAGAAGTACCACACAAAGCCTGGAGCCCTTTCTTTCAGGGCATTTAGGCACGTGCACTGACATTTTTCTCTCCAAAACCAGCTGATATTTTGGATAGAAAAACAACAATGTGAAAACATTTCTGAAGACCTGTGCCTAAATCATGCAGGAAGATTCAAGTTTTCCTTATGGCAGACACCTTTGTGGGACTGTGATGGACTGAAATGTCAGTAATGTCTTAAACATTGTCAAAATCCTAGAAAGACTTTTTGTCAAATTACAAAGAAGCAACTGCCTCTCTGGGACCACAAAGCCTGACTGGAATTTGGGCTGTGAAGGGAGACTTGAGATAAGACCATTGTCTAATCATCTCAAGTCTGAGGAGAAGTAAACAATGCTCAGGAAAGAAGAATGTATCTGTGCTAAGAATCAGTCCTAGCTGGGCTCAGGAGGTGGTGGAGGAGAAGGGTTTTGGGGGTGTGATGGTGAAATCTCTCTACACCAAACCAAAGGACTAACGCCCCCTCTCCAGGAAGGCCATGTACACATGGGACATGTGAGAGGCAGCTGAGAAGGGTCATAAACCATCAAAGACCTCCAAAGCACCCCTCGACTCATTCCTGAGGCCCTCCTCCACCAGAGGACTGAACATGATCCCAGTGAGGTAACAAATCCAGAGCCTGTCACAGGAGACTCCCCCCACCCCCAGGGGAGGTGCCTGGCATCTCCTGAACATATATTATATCCACTGGACTCCATGTTTTGTGGGACCCTCAGCATCAAGAAGACCAGAAGAACCTGACCGAAGGGACACCACAAGGTTACACAGAGTGGTGATACATTTTCTATTTTAATATCTCTCGCTCACTTTCTTTCTTCCCCTGCCTCCTTTTCTTCTTTCTTTCTCTCTTTCAGTACCTTACATTTACTGTGAAATAAAACCCAAACTATTGACTTTGGCATCTCATCTCACTTGTACCTTAATTCAGGCAGAGGCATTTCTAACAATTAATAACTGGATGGTAACAGGGACTTAGTCACTAAACACAGTGTCTAGTGGCCTTTGAGACCCTTTATATCAGCAAAGATATTTTCATGAGACAGTACATGTGACACAGGCCCTGTGAAATGCCCACATCCTCTGAAACAGTAGCTGAATACAAGGTGTAATTCTGTGAGGTTTTTAAATTCCCAATAGGGATGTGTTAAAGCACACAAATCACTTACCAGATTTATAGACAACTAAAGAAATGCCTCAAAACCGTATTATCTCCTAGTTCTAAATAACTAGATGTTTATTATCCACTGAATACCATTATTATCCATCATAATTAATTCTGATTTCATTCAAAATAGGGTTTCAATTGGCTATAAAAGCACTGAAGCAGGATTTCTCATTTCGAGAAAATATTAATTTTTTTTGCATTAAGCAATTTTATTGATAATACTGGTAATAACATGGTAATGCAATCTGAAAAAAAACCCCTGCAAGTGCTTAACAATAAACTATAGAATTATTTTTCAGAACAGAAGAAACACAAGGTTATAACAGACATACCAGAAGCTGCCCAGGGCAGACAACTGTCCACTTTTGATTTGGCTTAACTATTATTTAACACTGGGAGGATGTAGGGGGGAAAAAACCCAGCCAAAATTTCAGCGTAAAAATTTAAGAAAAAAAAATGCAAGGAGTACCTTTTAAAGTATACCCCTATATCCTGAAAACATGCATACCTCAAGGTAAAGGCCCTTCTACTAAGAAAAAAAAGTTATTTAACAAGACAATTAAACAACAGTCAACTACTGAATGAATACATAGTCCCACAAAATAATATTATTAAAGGCAGAGGCCCTTGTCTTCTCTTCAGAGCTCACATTCCACACAAGCACTTCAAACAGCACATCAGCTATTTGATCACCAGCAAGTAACAGCTTTCTAATTAATAATTTGTCATTACTACAGTTTAAAATTGGAACTTAAAAAAAAAAAAAAAAAGGATAGTGTTGCTGTCGTGGGTTACCCAGGGGATCAAAACCTTTTTTCACAAACTCCCCCCTTCACACAATTACTATCAGTCGAGAGAGGTTTTATCCAGACAAAACAGAGGCTTGACTTAAGGGATATAATACTATGATTTATTACTAAAAAGATAAAAACTAAGAAATCACTTATACTACACCAGTACTAATTAAACTTACTCATCTTATGAATAATATATACTATAACAGTACTACTTAAACTTAGCTTATCTTATGGAAATAACATATATTATAACANGGCCTCTCCCCCCTCGTCTCAACTCTTCTCTTGCTAGAACTGACCTTGAAGCTGCTGGTTATCTCAAGTCGTCCTCTGCTCTCCGCTGGAGCTGAGAATCCTTGCAGCATGTTTCAGCTGGGCAGTTTTCTCTCTGGAGTTTGTTTCTGTTACACATCCCGGCTGGGGAGACTTCATACCTGCCGCCGGCCCAAGGCCGGGGAGAGGGCCTGGCCCCCCAACTTGGGGGCTGCTGCCCCTCTCCTCACATGTCGGCTGAATTCTTACTGCGACACACACCTTCTCTTCCGTTTTCTTAAATATGTCATTAGCAGAGGCGTTACTAAAACTCTTGATTGGCTTTTTCTCCGGAACTATACCTGGGCCTGACCATTTCAGCCCAGGGCGGGGCTGGTAACCCACGACAGTTGCATTTCTGCAATGTTACAATGAGTGCAAATTAGAGTCAAAACTAACAGCTGCTGCCTGGGCTGACTGCCTATGATGATGGGCATACATGCAAGAGGATACTTTGAGAAAGACACCTGTATGGTTTCCTACAGTGAGAAAACCCCTAATCATCTCTTCAAAGCTTGTAAACGTGTGATTATTACATAAGAAAATGGGGAGAATGAAAGGCATAATATTACTATTCTTGGCTGATATAATAAAATGGAAAATAGCCCCATTACGTCTCTAGTGATCTGAGGAGGTTAAAACAGGATTCTTACACCTGTCCATTTTTTTAAATGGTTGGATTTCTAGAATCATAGTCATATTCTGTTAGAATGTATGTAAAATTTCTTAAAACGTTTTAGAAAAATCTTACTGCAAGCTAAGAAATATGTACATATTACACAAGAATCTCCTGTTTAACACTTTAAACCCTTTGAACAAGTATCATGAGTATTTACCAAGGCACATAAACAAACCGTTCAGACTAAAAGAATCAACTTAGAGACTCCCCAGAAAAAAACCCAAAAAAACAAAAACAAAAAACAAACCTGCAACAACAAGAAAATTACATAGACAAGCATTTTCTTATATTCATGCTTCACAGGTAACATAGATTTCTATGATATGATGTCATACTCAGCAATAAAAACTCAGTGAGAAGAGAAGCAAGGTATGTGGGGAACAAGAACACATAACCCTGCTCATGGTGTTTGTTTTCCTAAGCAACTGTTAAACATCTCCTCTTTTCACCACGTTTTATGCAGAAGGGTGTGAATGAGAGGCTATGGGGGGCATGTGGCTACTGGCCAGGGCCAACTCACCACAAATAATACATTTCTTAAAAGAAACAAAAGAGAGGACTTCCAGAGATCCTCTTTACTCTTCCCTAATCTTTCAAGGAGAAGATAAATTAGAATAATCATTAAGATTGGAAAATACCTCCAAGTTCATCAAGTCCAATCTCTGACTGAATACCACCGTGCCCACTAAACGATATCACAAAGTGCCACATCTACTTCTGTTTTAAACATTTGTTCCACCATAGAGCAGCAGCTAAGTATAATGCCTTCCTATTTCTTGAACAAATTCATCAGAATAGTTTCCAAATACAAACTCACTGAGCCAATCAGCTGAGTAGTCCTCACCAGTTTCAAAGAAAGGAGTGGTTGATTTAGATGTAAATGTTTCCGTCTATGTTTTACAAAATATTTTAATGCAAGTAAGTCACTACTGTACAATGTTATCAACTTATTCTCCCAACCTACTCAGAATCCAATTTACAGCTGGAAGACTAAAATTTACTCCACGATTTACCTGACAAATGCTTCAATCACCAACCTATCATTCCTTAATCATCTATTCTTACCATATGACCTGTTTATTATTAAGATTCAGGCCTGTAATATCAGATTCAGTCTATTTTTCAGGCCAAACATCCAACGTGCCTTTGGACAAGCAGGAGTAGCAGATGGCTCAGAGTACATACATGCCATATGATGGGAAAGGCTGGGGAGATGTATAATCCATATCCATAAGCTCCACATACAAGGAGAGATCCAGCAACTTTTCTATCCCTAAATATCAGTCAGGTAAAACATTCTCCACCTTTCTTTTAAAGCTATTCTTCTCCAGCATCCACAAGATTTAACAAGACAGAAAAAAACCATGAGTTTTAAGTTGGATCTGAGAGATGCGCTCAGTGACAGGCTGGCCACCAAACTCTAGTCCACCTTGTCAATGTACTGAATAGAACACAGAAAACACCACCTGCCCTCTCAGCAAGTACAAACTGGTAAATACCCAAGCAGTCCAGCATTGCAGTTGTAGCCTAATCAAGTCTTTCTTGGCTTCTCCCTAGTCTAGTGGATATTCATTGAACTATACAAAGTTGTGTACAACTTCAAAGGAATATCCATACCAAGTGACTAGAATAACCTCAAGAAACACTGGGCATAGGGATCTTTCACACCACTGGTTAATTCAGTGAACACCATTACAACAGAACCATAGTGTGCTGCTATTGCTTCCTTCAAGCACATTTCTAGGTGCCTGTGCAGTGTTGGGGTGCGTTGATCCCAGCCAGCAGCTACGCAGCCACTTGCCCACCACCACCACCCGCTCTGCCCCACCCCGTGGGACAGGGCAGAAATTAGGAAGAAAAGATAAAAACTCAGAAGTTGAGATATAGACAGTTTAATAGAGAAGGAAAGGAAAAATATCCCAGAAGAAGGAAACAAAAGTTCACCACATCTGACACGCTGACCAATGCCCCAAACTGTACTTTACCAATCTCCAAACAACAGACATCCTGGAAGCAAAAAAATACCCCTTCTTCTTCCTCTACCTCTATTTTTATTTCTGAGCATGACAATACGCAGTACAGTATATCCCACCAGACAGTTTGGGTTTACTATCCAGGCTGTGTACCCACACAACCTCTTGCCCACGCCAAGCACACTTGCTGGGCAGGCAGAGTGGGAGAAAAAAAGCTGCAGAGCAGCAGCAGCCAAAACACTGGTGTGTTATCTATCAACATTGTTTTAGCCACATTTCTCAAGCACTACAACTATGATGAAAGTTAACTCCTAAACCTAGTATAGGAATTTACTTGTATTGGCTTTGTGCAGAGATGATCCAATTCCTCAGAGAGAGATAAGCATAAAGAATGCCCTGACTGTAAATCCTCTTAAGGACTGTGCTTGCAATAAACACAAAATCACTCCTTTCTGCAATGTGATGAGGTTTTTAGAAAGCAAGAATGGGTACATACAGAGTGAGACTATTGCTCATAATGTAGTAATAAAGAGATACATGACAAAACTCAATAGTAAGGTGAAAATAGTACCAAATTGAATGCCTTTCTTGTGTAGAACATAATTAAATTCGGGAATTCATTGCCACAGGATGGCAAAAAGACCAGAAGTTCAAGTATGCTTAGATGAATTAATGGAAATCAAATACCTTGGTAGCTACTGAACTCAACAGCTTAGAAGCTGATAATCAGTTATTTAAATCACTGACAACTGAAAGGTAATATGAAAGTGAAGGTATAATAGGATTTGTTTCTCATCTCTTTTCAGTATATCACCTAAGCACCTGCTACTGGCTGCCACAGGAGAGAGAGACTAGACAAACATTTTGTTTGAAAACAGAAGAGCTATAGCTGAGATGACAACAGAGATTCTGAGGATTACAGTTTGCGATTTAGGAGCCTAATGTCTCTCAATACATCTGTGGTTCCTACCCTTGTTCTCTTCTCTTTTTATCTCAAACATCAGCTATCACATTTCTAACAACTTTCAACTACACCTTATAGGTAATTTGCTAAACTGCTTTTGATAAGTTTGTCTGGAGAGTAGATCCTGGTTTCAGTTCTTTCTTCAAACATTAAAGCGTAATTCAGTTTAAGAAAATGTGTAGGCTGGAAAGTGCTCAACACCAATTTCAACAATTGTTACTATAAACAATTTACCAGGAAAACATTATGCTGTTATTTGGAGTAATGAGAACTCAATTTTCTATGGGGAAATTTTGTAGGAGGGAGAAAGAAACCTGTTCAGCAGTCAAAACACTCATATGCGCTAGAATTAATCCCAACTTTAAAGCTATCAAATAAACCTTACATTGTAACTAACCAGCAAAAGACAACATGTGTCTTCCCTTCCTCCAACCACCTCCACACTCCAATAGCAGCTCCTATGACTATGTAAGACAAGAGGAATGAAACGCAGTAATAACATGGACCAGCCTGAGCTCAGTTCAGTATTCATAAAGGCTAACCTTTTTCAAAGGAAGTGTTGTAGCTTAACACAAACCTGCAGAAACATACACTGGTACTTTATGAAGAATTTTCTATTAACCCTGTAAAAAAAGATTTTTCAACTATATTCTTCCTGAAAATAGAATTAATACTGCACTTAACAAAACTGTAAATGACACTGAGAAGAAAGAGACTGCATCTATTTTAGGGGCCAAATTACAATTATCTTGAAAGAACATATCCAACATGAACGGTAAAAAAAACATAAGCAAAGTAAGAAACCACAAAAACAGAGGATACAAAGAAACAACACATTAGTTGTAGTTGTGCAGATACTCATCTACAGATTACAGCATTTGTAGCTACATCATTTGTAGCACTGAAAATATGGACATGGAAAGACAGGAAACATTTAATATTTAAATACAAGAGTGAGGCACTAAAATATACCAAGCTGTCCTTTCCACTAGTCAGTATTAAAGCCTTCGTTAGAGTACTGATGTCTTTGTTGTGCACCCTGTCTCTACAAATACACACACCAGTCTAGAAGGATGCAGTGGAGGGTAACAAAAATGACCAACAATGTAAAGTAATTACCAACAAAGAAACACACAACAAACTCAGGTTATATAGGTATTGGGAAGATATATTTCAAATACATACATGTTAGCTGCAGAAAGGAAAGAACAAGATGAAAACAAAGAGGTGAAAAAGAACAGCGTGTACTCCTCTCTAACAGAAAGCCTATCCAGGAATCACAAAATCACATAATCAGAGGGTTGGAAGGGATCCCAGTGGATCATCTGGTCCAACCTCTTTGCTCAAGCAGAGTTGTCCTAAAGCACGCTGCACAGTGCAGACAGTTCTTGAGTATGTCCAGGGAGGGAGACTCCACAACCCCGCTGGGCAATCTGTTCCAGTGCACAGTCACCCACACAGGGAGGTTCTTCCTCATATACATGTGGAACTTCCTGTGCATCATTTTCTGCCCATTGCCTCTTGTCCTATTGCTTGGCACAACTGAGAAGAGCCTGGCTCCATCCTCTCAACACCCTCCCTTCAGATATTCATAGACATTTAGGAGATCCCTCTCAAGTTGTCTCTTCTCAAGGCTGAACAGGCCCACCTCTCCCAGCCACTCCTCTGGAGATGGTCCTTCCCCTTATTCATCTTCACAGCCCTCCACTGCACCCACTCCAGGAGCTTCAGGTTTAGCTTCAAAGCATATTCCGTAAACACAGAAAATACTGTCATTTAAGAGTTTCCTGCCTTCTCTCTGATTCGGTGGAACTAGTGACATCAGCTCTTCCTGTATTTTTAGAGAAAGTTGAGGTCTAACATTTAAAGTAGTTTCTACAATGCATAAAGGCCTAGCTGGGAGTTGGTCTGTATTTCCACACAAATGGGAAGAGAGTTTCTCCACATATCTACATACGTAACTCTGAGATGATGCAAGTGTACTCTGCCACGGGCAGAAGCAAGTCAGATCCAAAGGAAATTAATCTGCTGAAAACCAGCATGTGTTTAGTCAGACATACCACCTGATATACTCAACGCTGTCTTCACAGGAAGGCCTGTTTGCATCTGAACTGATGGTTGGTTTGGTTTTCTTCCTCCTAAAAGTTTATCTCTGCAACCTACCATGTGGACATATGCAACCCTTGTTGCAATTTCCTTGGAACTTCCAATATTTCTTTTACTCATTGACTAAATTCAAGTCAAGTCTATCCTCAGTAAAGTAACTAAGCTTGACTATTAGATCTCTTCTCTGCAAAAAATAAGGCTACCAGTTCCATTTCAGTAGCATTGCTTTTCAGTTAATCCTTTAAAAATCCAGAAGACTTGGAGGGTCTATGCAGATGTTAATCCATTAAAAACAGTAACAAAATCTAAATTCAGAACTCATAAAAGGTTCTAAACAAAGATATTTTTCGAATTCCAACACGATACACATTCCTGAAGCACCTCTGGTGTAAGCCCTAGATTGTCACGGTTTATTAGCACAGCTGTCAGTTCCCACCAGCAACCGAAACGAAGCAAGTAGTGCTCGAAACGTTCTACGTGACCACGTGCTGGTTTTTTCATTCTTCATTTCTAGTTTCCTACATTAATTAATAGCCGCGGTAAGTACTGGAAGTACGTTCGACTCCCGTGCTTCTCCCCCTCGGCCGTTCCCGTTTCCATGAGCACACCGTGGCCAAGCCCAGCAGGCGCACGGAGAGCACCCGGCCCCGGGCCCTCCGGAGCGACCCTGCACCACGCGCCGCGCAGCGCGGTGGGCACAGCGGGGGCACCGCGAGCCCCGGCCCCGCNCCGCTGCCGCCAACAGCCGGCGCGGCGCGACACTGCCGTACAGCGAGCGGGCGGGGCGGTGTCCGGCACGGCCCGCCGGCCTCCATCGCCCGGGCTGTGCTTATTCCTATGCCTGTGCTTGTGCTTATTCCTGTGCGTGTGCCACTGCCACTGCCCCGTGTCACTGCCCCCGCCCGGGCTCTCCGCGCCGTGCAGCCCCGGCGTCCTGCACAGCGCTACCCCTGCTCCAGGCCCGCCCCCGCCGCCCTCTGTGTGCAGACAAAACGTGGCTCTCGGGAGGTGCCGGGGCTCCTGCGCCCGCGGCAGTTGTTCCTTGCGTGATCAAATACACCCTGGGGGCAGCTCGCGGCAGCATTTCTCAGAATTACAGGATCAGATTTCAAAAGAACTCTTGAGATCATCGAGCCCAACCTGTGACCGAACACCATGTGAACTAGACCATGGCATCAACTGCCACGTCCAGGCTTTCCTTAAACACTTCCACGGACAGTGACTCCACTACCTCCCTGGGCAGCTCGTTCCAGTGTTTAATCACTGTTTCAGTAAAGAAATTCTTCCTGATTACCAAGCTGAACTTCCCCTGGCACAGCTTGAGGCCATTTCGTCTTGTCCTGTCAGTAGTTGCCTAGGAGAAGACACCAACCCCTGCCTGGTTATGAACACTTTCAGGTAGTTGTAGAGAGTGATAAGGTCACCTCTGAACCTTCTCCAGGCTAAACAACCCCAGCTCCCTCAGCCTCTCCTCCCTCATAGGGCTTGGTTCTCCTGTGGCTTGGTTCTCCTTGGGCTTTCCCAGACATGGTGTCCATGGTCTCTAGCCCTTGGTGCTCTTTAGTACCTCATCCTTTGCCACACACTTAATTCTTGCTAAACCGCGTATATACCTGAGCACGTGCCTTAAGAGCTTTTCCACACTTACTGATCCAGTTTTGTGTATTCCTGAGCAATGGTGTTTCAAATTCAAAGGCACTATAATAAAATGACACCAAAGACCAAGCTATGTAGAGAGAGGGAGAAAGAAGAATAAGCAGTGTCAGACAATTTTAGGGCAAAACCAACTTGCAAGAGAAAAACCACTCACGCTAGAGTGCTTAGGTATCCGTATGCAAATATACCGGGACAGTTGTTAGCATTCAGGTGGTTTATTTATGACTTCTGTCTTTTCATGTGTTGTGTTTGGTCTCACCAAGCATGTAACAGCACAACCTTCTCAGATCACTGAACTGTTTCCATCTCTGCAATTCAAGCAATTGTTCAGCTCATCTGAAAGAAGGCAAGCACTCGTGCATGGGTGTATGTGCCAGTGCACGTATGTGTACTGTTGGTGATGTTCAACAGCACACTTCCAAGAAAAAAAGGGGTTTTTCCATCCCCTGCTAAAAAAGAAGAAAACATACACAGTGTAGAGCAATCATAAAGTGAGTGTATCTCAGGTTTGCTAGATAGTCATGTGAAACTGGTTATAATGTTTCCATACTACTTATCCTTAGAGTGACTAGTCCAAACAGTGGAAAATGCCACTTGGATTCAGTCATCATGTTATTAAAAATCTTCATGCAGAACTAGCAAAGAGTAAGTGTATACCAAGCTTAAGGTAAAACACATCATGCTGTAGTCACTTGGCTACTAGACAACTGTTAAAGGAAGTTAAAACCAATGCAGGCTGAAACAAGCCCAGACAAATTCTAAGACCCTGCACCATCAGGTCAAGACAAAGATGGAGGTCTTCTACTAGTGGCAAAAAAGCACTAAATCGTGTTTACTGAGTTACATTCGTTTTCTCATCTTGGAGAATGTTGAAACTCTAAATTTTTCTAGCTCTTTGTTTCTTCTTGACATTCACTTTCCAGCAGACATTAGGAATATACCACAGCCTTACTATGACCTAGCTTTCAAAGACAAATACACAAACATGCTAACCTACTACTGTTCCAAATCTTAAATGATTTTTAAGCAAATTTTTTAAATTAGTGGCCTATATTCTCATTTGTATTAATACTGAATGTATGTGTAAGGTGATGTTTTATAAAAAAAGATATTATCTGTTAGATCTTTAGAGGACTAGAATTGCCAGACATTTCATGGAATTAATTTTATTAAATGCAGATGACTTAACATAGGCTTAATATATGCCTCAGGAAAAAAATTCTCATTTTCTTCAGTGCATACTAATTCTTTTGGAAGACATGATGTATGAAAGTGTTAAAAATTTAGTCCTAGAGAAGGTTCTGTCTTAAGAAAATTACATTCCTGCTGTACAGAAATCTATGTCTGTGTTCAACTTCACAACTGCGTAAGAATCAATGGAATCACACAGATTCTTTCCATCTCTCCCAGACATCTGATGAATCGTACTGTAAAAGTGCCAGTGCTTCTCAATTATCAGTAAAGGGAACATGAAATGTCCAGCTGAGGTGTAGATGTGTATATGTTAATGTAATGTCTAAAGTTAGCTATGGGGAGATACACAAGGTGAATTCAGTTTCAACCTATTTATGGACTAAGATTGACAGAAACGTAAATTATGGAGCGAACTTAAGAGGAACTTGCTCCTCAGGGAAAAAAAAAAAAGTTTTTCTACTTAATTCTTCTTACATCATTTGTTTGATGTCCACACCTTAAATAAGCCTTTGTTGTACCAGATCTTTGGCAGCATTTCAATATTCGTTAGTATCTAAATCTCCAGCTCACTATCTTGTCCTTTGCTTAACTGTTGCACCTCTTGCATGTTCAATAAAAAGGTGTAAAAAAGTCTCTCTCTGTCTTTTGCATCAAATCCTTCCAGCATAGCCATGTGCAAAGTTCTAGCTCAAAGACCCTGAGATAAGCTCAGTGGATTAGAGCATGGTGCTTATAATGCCAAAGTTGTGGGTTTGGGCCATTCACTTAAGAGCTGGACTCAATCATCCTTGTGGGTCCCTTCCAACTCAGAATAATCTGTGATTCTTTGAATGTTAGAAAAATATTTCAGTGAAGGACCAAAATTACAGAATCTGAGAAGCAAGAAATATATTTGATTTTAAGTTTGCAAAATACCATGCAAATTTACATGAGTTAATTGACTACTATCCTGCTCGCTTCATGTGTTTGTAACCACACAGTATTGCATTTAGAGTTTAACAAGCATTGTTCATGTGAAGAACAATGGGTACTCACAAGACCCAATCCCCAGTTTATGGTCACTGTGAGTACTGCCAGCTGGTGACACTTGACTTATTATCTGTAAACGCATTATAATTCTTGGGCTGTTGATTTGACTCTTTTGTTTCTAATTAACAACTAAAAATTAATGTTAATATGTGAACCATGAACTTTACAGTTTCTTGAAGAATACTTCAGATTCAGAAAAGAAATGGATTAGTAATTGAAATGACCTTGTCTTTGCTTCAACAACAGAAAACTTACTAAATCACCGTGTTCCAAAAAATTCAACAAATTCAGATTCTATTCAAATTGCAGGACAAACCTGGCAGATGTCCTTGACTCACTGTTAAACTCTGCTGTGATGAGAGTATCAAGTGTTCAAAACTAACTGCTCTCTGCAGATGTCACTGTTACCAACACTGGAAGAAAAATTTTAAATCAATGTTATTATGTGACAATAATGCAGCTTCCTCAGAAAGCATTCCAAATCTCTATTACCCATGATTACAAAGTAATCATATTGTGGCATGGCCACAACTGCAAATGCTAGCAAAATTCCTTGCAATGGAGATACTGTTATTCAAATGAGCTATTATTCTTTACAATGATTTTGTTCCCATAGCTTTTAATACTTTGTTTAAAAATCACTGGAAAGGGAGGTAACCCTGGCTGGATGCCAGGTACAGGCTGAAGCTGCTCTATCACTCCCCTTCTCACCTGGGCAGGGCAGAGAAGATATAACAAAAGGCTCATGGGTTGAGATAAGGACAGGGAGAGATCACTCAGCAATTACTGTCATGGGCAAAACAGACTCGACTTGGGGAAAAATTAATTCAATTTATTACCAATCAAAATCAGAGTAGGATAATGAGCTATAAAACCAAATCCAAAAAACATCTTCCCTCACTGGTCCCTTCTTTCTGGGCTGAACTTGATTCCCAAATTCTCTACCTCCACCCCCCACCAATGGTGCAGGGGAACAGGGAACATGAACTACAGTCAATTCATCACATGTTGTCTCTGCTGCACCTTCCTTCTCAGGGGTAGGACTCCTCAGACTCATCCCTCATCCCCTGCTCCAGCGTGAGGTCCCTCCCACAGGAGACAGTCCTTCATGAGCTTCTCCAAGGTGAGACTTCCCACAGGCTGCAGTTCTTTGCAAAATGTCCAGAGTGGGTGCCTTCCACAGGGTACAGTCCTTCAGGAACACACTGCTCCAGTGTGGGTCCCCCACAGCGCCATAAGTCCTTCCAATAAACTTGCTCCAGCATGGACTTCCCACAGGGTCACAGACTCCTTTGGGCATCCACCTGCTGCGGTGTGGGCTCCGCCATGAGCTGGAGATGGATAACTGCTTCAATGTGGACCTCCATGGGCTAGAGGGGGCCAGCCTGCCTAACCATGGCCTTCCCCAAGGGCTGCAAGGGAATCTCTGCTCCAGCACATGGAGCACCTCCTCCTCCTCCTTCTTCACTAACTTTGATGTCTGCAAAGCCTTTCTCTCATGTGTTCTCACTCCTCTCTCCAGCTGCAGTTGTGTAGTGAGTTGACCCTGGCTGGATGCCAGGTACCCACTTTCTCACTCCC